>JAMKQA010016169.1:0-11712 GCA_024699735.1 Posidonia australis
TGCAGGGCGGAGCGCGGGCTGCTGGGCGGAGCGCGGTCTACTAGGGCCGCGCAGGCAAGGGGCGCGGGCTGCTGGGAGGGGCGCAGGCTACAGGGCGGAGCGCGGTCTGCTAGGGCAGGGCGCGGTTTGCTAGGGCCGCGCAGGCAAGGGGCGGCAAGGGCGAGGGCTGCTGGGAGCCGCGCAAGCAACAGACGCGCAGGGGCTTCTTCCCTTGTCTCCTTCTCTTCCCACGAGCAAATACACGGCCAAAGAACCTTCAACAAGCTCTGGTACCACTTGTTATGCCCAAAGGGGCCCAAGCACAGCGGATTCAATTAGGTTTGGCACGTGTAGAAGGGAAGAACAGAGACCAAAATCGTAATCCACACAAACAACAAAGGTTTTACGTGGTTCCCTAAATTCGGGTACGTCCACGAGTGTCTCTCCTTGGCTGCTTACTAACTTCAAATGGTGGAGTACAAAGAGAGGAGGAAGGAGGAATAAAAGGGATGGCCGTCCCTAGGGATTGCAAAGCCTCCACACGAAAATCCTCCTGTTGTCTCACAAAAGAGCCAACTCTAATAAGAGCATTGGATGGCCTTATATAGTGGCTAATCATCCATGACAAAAATTCCCTTATACAAATATAATATTCAAGACACATTCACAAAAACACATGCATCTCTTTTAAGAATCTCTTTTAAAAAACACATTATCATCAAAAGCCATTTCCCACTTATTATAAGAATTCATTATCACGGGAATATTTCATAATCATTTTCCATGCATTTATAAACAATTAATCATGTTTTTATTCTAAGAAAACCACCAAAAAGGCCATTTGTGTTTACTGAAAAAAGGCAAATCGTGCTGACAATCTGCGTCGGACACTCGCGCGACTTATTTATGCTAAAGGCATCCGTGACCTGGTCGCACCAAAGGCCCACGTTGGTAGTAATCACCTACTAGTCGTGCTATGTGTTTTACAGAACAACTAGAAAACCCCGAGCTCAAGAACCCAATTGAAAAACTCTGTAAAATCTCGTTAGGAATCCATTGAACATGCACAATACATCACAATATGCATTTAAACATTCAGGGCATATGGATTTATTTATCTTCTCATGCATTTATCAGAAAATCTCAATAAATCATAATAATTCTCTAAAAAACCTCAAAACCCAATACTAGCATGGATTCCTCATATTTCTCATGCAATCTGTATTAATTTCCTCATTTAAATTAATCCTGGGCATGCTTATAGGAAGGTAAAAAGTGGGGAATGCGTATAGTTGGAGTTCACTGGTGATTCTACTTCTCTGATGAGCTTCCAGCGTCCTCCGATGAGCTCCCCTTTCGGCCGTGGTCTTCTTCGACGATGACGTTCACCAACGGTGGCTCACCTCCAGCGGCATCAGACCTCCAACGGATCTCCTCCCTCTCTCTCTCTCTATTCTTTCTCCCCGTCTCTCTCTCGCTCTCTCTCCATGCAGGAGAAGTCAAACACTTATAAGCTCCTCTGGTCGATAGCCTTCGGGTTAGCCAATGGTGCAACAGGTGAGGTGGCAACATGTTGGCAAGTCAAGTGTTGGCGGGGGGACGCATCCAACAAAAAAAAACAGGTTGCACATGTCAGGTGGTGTTTCACTATGGCTACTATATTCATGGCTGCACGCCAACAAGTCGTGCTGGTAACCTTCACTGGTCATTAGCGCCTTGAAGGCCCACTTGAACATTGTGCCACCTAAATTTGCTAACTTTACTCGCCTACTAGGTCCGCCTAGCCTATTATAAATAGAGACGAGTATAGACTACAAACAAATCTAGGAAAATGAACTTGCATTCATCACAATCACCAATAACATCAAGTCCAGCTTATTTATATTACACAAGCCTCAATTACAAGATACATCAGTTCTGGATTTCTGGATACACTCTAAGGTTGGTCTTGGATGTTATACTTGCACATAATATGACAAGCACTTTCCCAACATCGAGACGTGGAACACATTGTGCATGTCTGACAGATCTGGAGGCAAATCCAACTTGTAGGTGACTTCTCTGACTCTTCTGGAAATTTTGTAGGGTCCAACGTAATGAGGACTCAACTTTCCTCACTTCCCGAATCTCGCCACTCCTTTAGTGGGTGACACCTTTAGGAATATAAAGTCTCCTACCTTGAATTCCAAATGTCTCCTTCTCAAATCTATGTAGCTCTTCTTCCTACTTTGAGCAACTACCTGCCTTTTCTTGATCAAGTCCACTTTATCAGCATACTATTGCACAATCTTTGGACTTATAAGCTACCATTTGCCTAGTTCGTTCCAACATGTAGGTGTCCTACAAGGTCTCTCATACATAGCCTCATACGATGCCATTCCAATGCTAGAGTGATAGTTGTTGTTGTAGACGAATTCAATGAGTGAGAGGTGATCTTTCCAGCTTCCTTTAAAGTCCAAAGTGTAGGTCTACAACATATCTTCTAGTGTTTGAATAGTTCTCTTTGTTTGACCATCTATCTGAGGATGAAAATCCATGTTGAAATTCAACATTATGCCAAAAGTCTCCTGCAATGTCCTTTAGAATCTCAATGTAAATCAGGTGTCTCTGTCAGACACGATTGACATTAAGACACCATGCAACTGAACTATCTCAACCACGTACAACTCTACCAACTGTAACAGTGGGAGATTCACTCACATAGGTAGGAAATGCGTTGACTTTGTGAGCTGATCCATAATCATCCAAACTGTATCATTCTTTCTTCTGGTTTTGGACAGTCTTGTCACAAAGTCCATTGATACATGATCCTACATTCAAACTGGAATATCCAAAGGTTGTAAGGTTCCTTCGGCTTTCTAGTGCTCGATCTTAATCATCTAGTAGGTTGCACAACATGCCACGTGCTCAGCAATCTTTTTCTTCATCAAGGCTACCAGAAATTCTTTCTCAGATCCTTGTACATCTTGTTGCTTCCTAGATGAATGGTATATCTCGACTGGTTTTCGTCATTCAGCAGTCCTTGTTAAACTTTCTCTACCAGAGGGACATACAAGTGTAGCTCATACCTGAGTCCTCCATCCACCCCAATAGAGAAGTAAGGTGCTTCTCCCGCCTCTAATTTCTTCTACATTTACTACACAAATGAGTTCAATAGCTAAGCTGACACAATTGCCTCTAACATTCTTAGGCACACAGACAGATTTACTACCCAAGCTCCAGTAGGTCCTTGAGGCTATCACTGTGGTCTGTACTCTACCAATCATTCCAATAGGAGTTATTCCTTGATCATTAGGTTATCCATAGTATGAGTGTATCTTCTCAGGGAATCATCAACTACATTAGCCTTCCTTGGATGATAGGATAGGCTGAAGTTGTAGTCCTTGAGGTATTCCATCCATCTCTATTGTCTCAAATTCAGATTCCTCAATGTGAAGATATAATTTAAGCTCTATTAATCTGTGAATACCTCGAATTGCTCGCCATACAAATATGTAGAATCGAATGGTTTCTCGAGAAGGGGGTGAATAGAGAATTTTAATTTTAAAATATTTACTTTCCCAATTTTAGTTACAAGTTAAACAAAATGAGGTGTTTTAATTAAGTAAACAGGCAACTATTACACAATCATATATATTTGAAATTAAGACTAATTCATGCATAGGAAGGGGATGAGAGAAATTGAATACTCATGTAATTTATAGTGGTTCGGCCAAACCCCGGCCTAGTCCACTCCTCAAGACCCTCTTGAGATTTTCCCTTATACTTATATAATAAAACACTTACTTGTGTTGGCTATCCCACCAACCCAATCCTTGCTCTTTCCACTTCTCATACCCCGAGAAGTTAGAGCTTCTTCTTGCAGCTTTACAACAGATGACTTCCCTTTCACAGAGTGCTTTTAAATTGAGATTACAACACCGAACTTGTGAAGAGAACGTAGGACAAGGTTGAACACAATAATCAAGGGTTACAAGTAGATTGATGTGATGTCTGTCCTATCACGGCTTATAGGGGTCCTATTTATAGCTAAAGAACCATCAAAAGATGTGTCTAACGACTATAAAAATGGTCATAAACGGCTAGTCTATCGGTATACCGTTTTGACATCCGGAATGCCATTTGTGTCTTCAAACTACAACTCTCGTGCAATTTGGTATGCCGGAATTATTTCGGTATGCCGAATCCTCCTGATTCGGTATACCGTTTAAGTACGGTATGCCTTTTTATCTTCAGCTTTATCTCCACATTCTTTTTCGGAGTTCCGTTGCTTGTGCCGATTTTTCCTGCTTCAGTATGCCGATTTTCCTCCGGTATGCCATTTTTGATTTTTTATCTTTGATTCGGAACGCCGATGCTTGTGTCGTTTCTTCCTGATTCAGTATACCGATTTGGTTCGGTATGCCGTTTTTGATTCTTCATCTTTGATTTGGAATGCCGATGCTAGTGCCGTTTCTTCCTGATTCAGTATATCAATTTGGTTCGGTATGACGAAATAGTTCTTCTTTTATTTTTCAACCAATTTGCTAAGTATAACTTTACATATTTATTTACAACATATTACATAAAGTTTACATGACTCAAGTAATTACAATTCTTCAACATTATTTTTTCTTTCATGAAAATATACAAAAAATTCATTAGTTCAAGTGTAATCATCAAAACAAAATATATTTCTAACAATGTCCTCCTTTTTTATGATGACAAAATCAAAATATCAAATATGAGTTCTAATCATACAAGATAAGAATTTTCAATAACCTCTCCCTTAAACCAAACACCCTTTATGAATTTTTTTTAGTAACTTTCAATAACCTCTAATGACTTTCAATAACCTCCCCCTTAAACTAAGCTCCCTTTATGAATTTTCTAAATTTTCTCAACATATGGTATATTGTTAATATTGATATTTTCATATATACTATATTTCTCCCCTTTTTGGCATAATCAAAAAGATATGATATGTTACGAACAACTCTCCCCCTTTGAGCTATAGACAATATATAGAATCCCTTATCCAAGATAAACATCGAAACATTGATAAAGTCATTAATAACCCAAATCAGTTACACAAGATGTCTAATTATCACAAAATGTAAAGATACAATCTAATGATGCTACAACAACTAATCTAAGGAGAAGGCGGATTGATGTGCTCAAGAATATCCTGGTGATAGTCTTGAAAGGTGACTTGATACGCCTCGACTCGATCACTGAGTTTCTTTATGCTTTCCATATATTCTTGATGTCGTCGATTTTGTTGAAGCATCAAGTCAGGAATCAACTTTTGTTGTTCCATCATTTGCTTTTGTTGTTGTTGTTGGATGTTCATCATTTACTTTTGGTGAAGATACATCTCTGACATTTGTTGTTGAAATGAATCCAATTTCTTAGACATACTGGACTCTTCTTCTGCTTCTTCTTCAAAACTGACATCTTCGTCTCTTACTTGGGTTCTCGGTGGTACAGAAGAGGAATCCTCAAGAAGATTTCTAATTTTACTATGAAACTCGATAGATTGTTCAATTTTAGCCACGACTTGGGTTCCTAGGGGCTTGGATTTAACAGGTAGGCTTGGTTCATCATCAAGGAGAATGTCATAATTTTCAAACAAATAGGTTAAAGGAGGACCAAAAAATAACTTAGTTTTGACATAGGTGATGCAGTGAAAAATCACTTGACCCTAATTGACTGGAATTTGTTTGACTATGGCATAGACCACCTTGCAAGTAAGCTCACATTCGGTATACCGAAAAAATAATCGGTATGCCCAAATCAGTTATAGGAAATTTCAGAACATTATTCGGTATATGAATCGGTGTGTCGAAAAAGTGACTCAAGGGATTTCGGTATACCAGATATTTGCAGTATGCCGAAGAAGTCTGTCCAAAGAAAACTTTCAAAAAATCGGTATACCGTTCATTTTTGGTATGCCGATCTAGTAATTTTTGATAGATACCTTCGGTATTCCGAAGAGCCACAAAGTGTGCTATTTTCATATTATATCTGATAGTTTACAAATACCTAAATCTCTTCTAATTTTAATAAATTGTTATTTAACAAGAGGTTTGGTAAAGATATCTGCCAATTGTTCCTTAGTTGGGATAAATTCTAACTTAATTTTATTTTTAAAAGCATGGTCTCTTAAGAAATGATGTCTTACTTTTATATGTTTAGTTCTAGAGTGATGGATTGGTTTTTTAGATAAATTAATTGCACTTGTATTGTCACAAAAAATTGGAGTTGTTGACAAAATTATATTAAAGTCTCTTAGGATTTGTTTCATCCATAAAATTTGGGCACAACAACAACCAGCTGCAATATATTCAACCTCCGTTGTTGAGAGTGCAACACTATTTTGTTTCTTGCTGAACCAAAAGACTAAGGAGTGTCCTAGAAATTGGTAAGTTCCACTGGTACTTTCTCTATCAGTTCTACATCCAGCATAATCAGCATCACTATACCCTATTAGATCCAAGCTAATGTCTCTAGGATAATATAATCCAAAATCAATTGGCCATTGAAGATATCTTAAAATTCTTTTAACAACTTTCAAGTGAGATTCCATAGGGGATGCTTGAAATCTTGCACACATGCATACACTAAGCATTATATTTGGTCTACTTGTTGTTAAATACAAAAGAGATTCAATCATCCTCCTATATAATTTTTGATCTATCTTTTGTCCATTCTCATCCTTTTCTAACTTAGTGGAGGTGCTTATAGGTGTCCTAGCTATTTTGCTACGATCCATTCCAAATTTCTTCAATAATTCCCTAGCGTATTTTTCTTGGTTTATAAATATTCCTTCGTTATTTTTCTTTAATTGTAAACCTAGAAAGAAAGTCAGTTCTCCCATCATATTCATTTCAAATTCTTTTTGCATAATCATTGGAAAATCATCGCATAGATTTTCATTTGTCGATCCAAAAATGATATCATCAACATATACTTGGATAATTAGAATGTCATTATCTAACCTTTTTATGAACAAGGTAGAGTCAATAGCATCAATCGAAAAATCTTGATCAAGCAAGAATTTCCTTAATCTTTCATACCAAGCCCTAGATGCTTGCTTGAGTCCATATAGTGCTTTGTTTAATTTGTAAACATGATCTGGATTGAGTTCATCTTCAAAGCTAGTGGGTTGTTTGACATATACTTCTTCTTCAATAAATCCATTTAGAAAGACACTTTTCACATTCATTTGAAACAACTTAAATCCTAGGTGACTAGCGTATGCTAACAGCATTCTAATGGACTCTAATTTAGCTGTATGAGCATAAGTTTCATCAAAATCAATGCCTTCCTCCTGATTATAACCTTGAGCTACTAGCCTAGCCTTATTTCTAACTACATTCCTAGATTCATCTAGTTTGTTTCTAAAAATCCATTTTGTTCCAATAACGTGTTGATTTTCAGGTTTTGGGACCAACTTCTAAACATTGTTTTTCTCGAATTAATTTAACTCCTCATGCATGGCATTTACCCAATATTCATCATCATAAACTTCAGTTACTTTTTTGGGTTCAATGGATGATACGAAGGCGTAAGTTGCACAACCATGATCAAGATTAGATCGTGTTTGGATTCCTTTAGACACTTTACCTATGATGAGTTCCTTGGAATGTCCATACACGTATTGCCAATCCTTATGACTAAGTTGTTCAACCTTAAGTTTTAATTCCTTAGTTAGGATTTCTAATGTGTTTACATTTACCTCTTGATCATCATCAATATCTATGTTTATTGCCTTAATTTCATTATTTTCTTCAAAATTTACATGTATTGATTCTTCCATTATTAGTGTTCTTTTATTATAGACTCTATAAGCATTGCTCCTAGAGAAATATCCAAGGAATATTCCCTCATCAGCTTTAGGATCAAACTTATCCAAATTGTCTTTAGTATTTAAGATAAAGCACTTGCATCCAAAAACTTTGAAGTAAGATATTATAGGGGTCTTGTAAAACCAAAGTTCAAATGGGGTTTTATTTAAAATCGGTCGAATTAAAACTCAATTCAAAATATAACAAGCAGTATTTACAACTTAGGCCAAAAATAATTTGGCAAATTTCTTTCACAAAGCATGATCCTAGTCATTTCTTAAAGGGTTTTATTTTCTCTTTCTACAACTCCATTTTGTTGAGAAGTTCTTGGAGAAGAAAAGCAACATTCAAAACCATTTATTTCACAAAAACTTCCAAATTCGTCATTTTAAAATTCCCCTCCTTGATCACTTCTTATTTTAATGATCTTTAATCCCTTTTCATTTTGAACCATTTTGCAAAACTTTTGAAATTCACTGAAAACGTCCTTTTTGTTTGCTAAGAAGATAACTCAAGTAAAGTACGAAAAATCATCAATAATGACAAAAACATATCTTTACCACCTAGACTTAGTGTTCTACTGGTCCCAAACAAATCCATATGAATCAATTCCAGTGGTTTGGAAGTAGAAACCATGGCTTTAATTTTGAAAGATGATTTGGTTTGTTTTCCAAACTGACATGTATCACATAATTTGTCCTTTTTGAAATCAATTTTTGGCAGTCCTATCACAAGTTCACTTTTAAACAATTTTGAAAATTGACCCATATTGGCATGACCAAGTCTTTTATGCCATAACCAATGTTCGTCATTTGAAGACGCAAGGCAGGATAAAGTCAAATTAGGTTTATGTGAAATTTTTACTTTATAAACATTATTTTTCCTTTTTCCAATAAATATGATTTTGTTAGTTTTAGTATCTATTATTATACATTCATGTTTGTCAAACATTACTTTATAACCTATATCACACAATTGGCTTATACTAATCAAGTTATGCTTAAGACCATCTACAAGTAAAACATTTTCAATAGAGGGATATGAGAGTTACCAACATTTCCTATCCCCACTATCCTTCCTTTTGCATTATCACCAAACATGACGACTCCGTCTTCTTTGGTGCTCAATGTATATAAGAGTCTATGATCTCCTGTCGTATGGCGGGAGCATCCACTGTCTAAGATCCACTTAGAGTTCATGATTTTCCTACATCATGGGATGCAAGCAAGGTCTTAGGTATCAACATTATTTTTGGTTTCCATTTTAATCCATTTATTTTAATTTGATTGTTGTCAACCCATTTTGACTGCCTTCTTACAACAAAGACGTATTTTTTGTTTGTGGTTGCTCTTATAAATCCATTTTCATAGGGGGTGTCATTAAATTTTGAATATCCAATTCCATGTTTGTTCAATGAATGTCTTTGACTTGAGAGGATTTTATCTAGGTTTTCCTTCCCTTTTGTGAATTTGGTTACAGTGTTGAGTAAGTCATTGCTATTGATTTTTAATGTTGTAATATCTTTTTCTAGAATTTTTATGTTATATTTCATATGGTTAATTTCTTGCTTTAGTTCAATATTTTTTTAATTTAGTTCATCATTTTCATCAAGCAAAATTTTACCATCACTAATGAGTTTCTCATTTTCATTTGTAAGTTTTTCTATGTTTTGATTTTGGCTTTTGGTTTTGGTTTTTAGAGTCTTGTATTTTTCATATAATTCATTAAAAGCCTCCAAGAGTTCCTCCATGTTGATGTCTTCCATGTTGAAGGAAGAGCCAATTTCACTAGCTTGTGCCATGAAGCACATGTTGGCTTTTTCATTTTCTGAGGCAGAATCCTCATCAAAAGATGAGTCACTCTCATCCCATGTGGCTTCGAAGACTTTCTGCTTGACAAGTCTTTCATTCTTTTTATTAATTTTCATCCTTAGAAGGGGACAATCTCTTTTGAGATGTTCTGGTTTATTGCATTTAAAGCATAGGGGTGGATCATCTTTTTCTTTATTTTTATCTTGATGTTTATTTAGTTTCTTCTGAAATCTTCCTGTCTTAATGAATTTCTTGAATTTTCTTGTTACTAGGGCAATGTCTTCATCTTCATTTTCAGATTCTTCTTGTAACATCTGTGCCTAGTTTTTCCATTTAATATAAACCATGGAATTTCTTGTAATTATTTGTGTATGGTTTATTAATGGTAAATCCAGTTTGTGTTTGTTGGCTGTGGGCTCCCTCTGTGTTTTGTGCCTTGGTTTCTCCCCTGTGGTGTGATTTCTTTGGCTAGTGGGTCGGTTCTGCTTTGGGACCCGTGCTTGTGGTGGACCCACTTGGGCTTTGACCCAGTCAAGAGCCAGCGGTACTGTGCCGTGCCTTTTACCTGTCTTCTCCACGCCCGTGACCGATCTCCCAATCTCGTGAAACCTAGCGAGGGAAGGGCTGCTCGTTCCGTCCCCTCCGTCCAGAGCTACGCGTAGCTGGTGGACGCCGGCGGGATTCCGGGATGGCAGGCATCGGAGGTGTTAAGAGGAGGTGTGCGGCATGGGGGGAGAAGCAGAGAGACAGAGAGAGGGCGAGAGGGAGTGTGGTGGCTGAGGAAGAGTCGCGCGCCGGAGGAGCTCGCATGAGCGTGGGGGCTGGGCTGGTGTCCTGCACCGCCGGAGTTGGAGGGTATGCGAGGCTCGTCGGAGCCAGGTACGCGTTTTCCTACTGTTTTCCCTTCTGTCTTCCTCCATTAGTTGAAGCATGTTTGGGTTAAAGGGAAAAATTATGAAAATGATGTTTAAATCATGCAAAAAATGAGGAAAGGTTGGGAATGAGATGAATAATGTGAGCATGTCGATATCATGTTGATTTGTGGGCGTTTTGTATGATTTTCGTGGGTGTTCTTGAAGCATGCTACAGTAACTGTGTTTGGGCTTGATGCCTTTGTGATTTTTGTTAGAACAGCATGTTTAATGGATTCATGTTTCGATTGAGGGGTTTTGAAGTAGACTTGGAGGTCTACACCCCATGTTTTATTGGTAAATGTTGTGCCATGTTTGGAGGGTCCGATCCTTACTCCCACTTTGGGGAGAAAGAGGTGACGGTGGCCTGGGGAGTTTTCTGCAACAGCAGAAAACGGTATGCCGAATTGGATTCGGCATACCGAAATGCTCCCAGGAGGTACCCCGCGTTGTGGCTTCGGACGACCGGAGGAATTCGGTCGACCGTTTCCCTGGGACTGAGAAATCTGACAGGGATTTGGTATAATTGCATGTGATTTGCAAAGAGTTTTATGAATGGAAAATGATTTTGTTAATTGTTTTGAAAAGACAATTGCATATGATTTTAAAGAGATGAAAGGATTTAGTAGGAACCACAAGGAAACCAGGACTAGCTGACGAGGTAGTGAGACCTCAAGAAAGGTCGGGGACGTGTCCTTGGTAAATGTGGTTGCAGAGTTTGCGGTCCGGGGTAGGAGCCTCGAGACTGTAGTGGTACTGTAGGACCCAGGGTATGAGAAACCCAGACTACCCTCAGTGCCGGTGCTGTACGGGGCTGGGGTTAGAGTCCCCAGTTGCTCGAGCACTAGGGCGTCCCTAGGACGCACTCCGTGCTTGTACCAGTGAGGGTACATTTTGAGGCTGCGGCAGGGGCGGTTGAACTCCAGTACGGGGTGGTTCACCGCAGCACTGCAGTGTGGGTGTGGTGACATGGAATCCTCACTAGCTGCTTGAGGCCAGGTCGGTCGCCTGTGGCCAGGGTGATGCGACCAGTTTGGAAAGGAAAAGTGTGGATTTGTGTGTGTAGACTAGTCCCTAGCCCGAGTTGTGACAAATTGTGCTTATGGTTTTAAAATGATGTTTTGGGCTAGGAAACTAGATGAAATGATTTGTTTCTCCAGTGTTGAGAATAAAGGTTTATGA
>JAMKQA010016170.1:0-14227 GCA_024699735.1 Posidonia australis
ACTAAAATTAATTTTTCAGTAATTTATGAATGAAATACAACACGATTTACTGAAAAAATTCAAAGGCCTCACTTAACTTAAGTAAGGTCGGGCCCTATCTGAAAATTAGCCTATATATATATATATATATATATATTTATATATAGGCAAATTATTAGGTAAGGCCCGTCCTTACTTTTGATTGGTAAGACCCTTAATCATCTACCGTTAATAACATATCACATAATTAGGATTAAATCTGGATTTTAAATTAGTAAAACCACCAATGTTTGTATTAGTGGTTTTGTGAATTTCCATTTTCCCTCCATTTTCATATATGGATATATTTTTATATCAATTGAAACACATTAATATATTGTTACACTTTAATATCCTTTTTTTACGGTAATATCATATTTTTTTTATTCATAACGTTTTAATTTTTTTGCTTTAGTTTCTGTTTTAAGTTCACATTTCCCGGTTTTTGTTTCAGTGTTACTATTTTTTTCTTGTTTTAGTTTTAGTGTCGTTTTTACATTTATTTATTTTGGTTTAAGTGTTACATTTATTTATCACTGTGTATTGTTGTGTCATATGTCTCGTGTACCCCAAAAAACAAACAGAAAAAAACCCCGAATTCACACATGAAAATGACTACAACATATATTGAATGAAAGAAAAACAACATCAGATTCCAACTTCTCAATTGACAACACTGAATTATTACGCACTCAAACTATATATACACATACACATTGTATAGATGATAATTTGTAACTAGATTGGATTCTGAATTATCCTCCTCTTCTTCAAGGGTAGCAGCAATTGACCATCATGGACAGAGCAACCTCAGAGCAAGGCATCACTTGCGACCGTGGCTTGATCCTTAGGGCATCTCCTAGATGAGATTTAGGGGAGAAGGCCGTCAGGGCCGACAAGATATGAGGGAGAAGGAGTCGAGACCCGACGGGATCTTGGGGAAGAGGGCATCAAGGGCCACCGTGATGTGGGGAGGAGGGTGTCGGGGCCACCAAGACCTCAGGGAGGAGGGTGTCGGGGCCGACGGGATTTGGGAGAGGAGGACGTCGAGGGCCGATGAAATCTAGTGGAGGAGGGTGTTGGGGTCGACAGGATCTAAGGGAGGAAGGCGTCGATAGGGGGAGGCGACATCTGGTCAAGGGGAGGAGGCCTGCGGGCACGAGAGAGGAGAGGAGGGCTACGACCATCGAGGGTCGACGTCGGCGTCGGCAGCGACAGCAAGAGTCAAGGGTTGCGGGCTTTGAGGCGTGAGGGTGGAGGCGACGTCGGCTCGGGGGAGGTCGTCGGTAGGGGGAGGCGGCGTCTGGTCAGGGGGAGGAGGGTTGCGGGCACGAGGGAGGAGAGGAGGGCTACGACCATCGGGGGTCGGCATCGGCAGCAGGAGTTGGGGGCTGCGGGCGTTGGAGGCTACATGAGGGGAGGGTGGGGGGATGGGTGAGGGCTGCTATGATCGTGAGGGTTTTTTTTGGAAGGAGACGGGGCTTTAATAATAAAATAAGGGGGAATTTTTGAATTTTGAATTTTGATTGAAAAATTTGGGTGGTTTATGAGAGTAGTTTCTGGTTTTGTTAAAATCAAATCATTATACTCTTCCAAGGTGCCAGGTTTCCTCTTAAAACTAGATTTTGAGAAGGCTTTTGATAAGGTAAACTGGGATTTTCTCTTACAAGCACTCCAGGGTTTAGGGTTTGGGGCGAAGTGGATTTCATGGATTAAGATGTGTGTGACTTCTGCCAAATTTTCCATTCTTTTGAATGGGTCATCCCATGGCTTCTTTGGAACGTCCAATGGGCTTAGGCAGGGGGACCCGCTATCCCCTCTTCTCTTCATCATAGTCACCCATATCCTAAACCGCATGCTTCAATTGGCCTCTAATAATGAGCTTATCAGAGGGATTCAGTTCCCTCATGGGGCCTCTCCAGTGCTTAACATCCAATATGCGGATGACACCATTCTATTTCTAGCTGAAGGTGGGGAAAATATAGTAAACATTAAACGCATCTTGTGCTGTTTTCAATCTTGTTCTGGCCTCAAAATCAATTTCTCCAAATCCTCGATTACAGGCATTCAGGTTGGACAGGATGCAACTGATACTGCCTGTAAACTTCTTGGGTGTAAATATGCAACCCTACCCATTACTTACTTAGGCCTTCCACTTCATTATAGGAGAGCCACACGACAGGACTGGACCCCTGTACTGGACAAGCTAGCTTCTAAGCTTTCCCATTGGAAAGCTAAGTTCTTATCCCTTGGTGGCAGGTTGACTCTGGTCAACTCTGTCCTGTCTGCTATCCCTACATATTACATGTCTGTCTTGCATATGCCCAAACAGACTCAGAAAGACATTGATAGACTTAGGTTCAACTTCCTTTGGAAGTCTGACCCTTCTACAGAGAATGGTAATCATCTTGTTAATCAGGGTGCAATTTGCAGGCTTAAAAAGCAAAATGGTTGGGGAATCCTAAATCTCCGGAATTTCAACCTAGCTTTAAAATCAAAACTTGTTTGGCAATTGCTTAATCAGGACAGCCATGCTATGTGGATAGGGCTAGTAAAGGCCAGGTATATGAAGTTAGGGCCAAGGGCTTTGCTAAACACTTCCTCTAACCAATGTTCTCCTTTATGGCGATGCCTGAAAAACAACTTCCCTATAGTTAATTGCTTTAGCTCCTTCCAGCTGGCTAATGGGAAGGAGGTTCTTTTCTGGGAATAGAAATGGAGGGATGGGGAAAAATTGAAATACTTGTTTCCACTACTGTTTTCTATCTGTAAATGGAAGAAAGCATATGTTCATAGAATACATAATATTTTCGATACTGATTTCAATAAGCTGCTGGATAATTCAAAACTTTTAGCCAATGAATTAGATGTGTTACAATCCCAATTGGATTCACTGGCACATATTTTGCACACTATTACCTTTGGAGAGGATAGGGATCTCATCTCCTGGACCCCTTCCCCTTCCTCTAAATTCTCTGTGAAATTATGTTATTTACTTTTGAATGATGACGGGCTCAAATTTAACTTGTTTGAGCAGATTTGGAGAACTTGGGCCCCCCTGAAGGTCAAATTATTTTCTTGGCTTGTTATGCATAACAAAAATCTTTCCAAAGAGAATTTATTAAAGAAGGGGTGGACAGGTTCACCCATGTGTATCTTCTGTAACTTCAATATTGAAACAAATCAGCATCTGTTTATGACTTGTGACTTTGTTTCACAGATATGGCAGTTTTTTTTATGCTCCCGCCTGTATCCTGGATATTGCAATTTGAGCCACTTATATTTACATAAACCTTCCCTCAAATTTCATTTAAGCAATTGTCATTGGTTTGTTTTGATCCAGGTTATCCTTTGGGTAACCTGGAAAGAAAGAAACTGCAGGATATTCCGCAATATTTGCAAGCCTTCTTATGTTATTATTTCTGATATAATTAGACTAATGGGGCACTGGTTAGATTCTCTTCTACCAGGTTTTGAAAAGGAGGATCAGAGGAGCTCTTTGGCCTCTATGAAGGCTGTCTGGGCAGAGAACTTATCTGCCTCCTTTGACGCTCCTCCCACCTCCAATGACTCCACTATTCCTACTGCTGCTGCTGCTACTGTTGCTGAAGCGATGGAGCAGTAGCTTGTCTCTTGTTTAAGTTTCAAAACATTATTGCCAATAAGTTGGCTGTCTGTAATATTGGCAAGAACATTGCCTAAGTTATTTTTTGTGACTGGACCCTTGATTCCCCTGGATTTCGTCCCGGGGATTAAAATCTAATATAAAGAAAACTTACCATTGCCAAAAAAAAATAATCAAATCAATATATGATCATCATGATGGATTGTAACATCTGTGCCTGATTATCCATTTTCATTATAAACCATGTAATTATTTGCAATATTGTGTTTAATGGTTTATTAGTGGATAATCTGTTGTTTCTTGGCTGTGTGTAGTTGTGGTTGGCTTTCTGTGCATCTGCTTGTGATTTGGGACCCATGTGGACTCCGGTTTGAAGATGCACAGTTGTCTCGATTTGCGTGTCATTTTTTACTCTTTTCTTTTCTTCCTCTTTTTCCTTCTTTTCTCTCGCAAGCCACGCCCTTCAACCACTGATCTCGTCCTCTTCTTCTCTCTTCTTCCACCCGTGCCACCAGCGACGGAGGCCCGTGCCTCCCCATCTCGTCCGACGGGATGGGTGGGCAGCGCCATGTGGATGGTGGCGGAGATAAGAGAGGGAGGCAGTGGGCAGAGCAGAGGAAGTGTGCGGCGAGAAAGGAAAAGGAAGAGAAGAAAGGGAGCTGAGGCGCGCGAGTGGGAGGAGGTGGAGGCTTGCCATCCGTGCATTCCACCGGAGCTTGTGGAGGCTTGTCGGAGTGTGGTAAGGGTCGCCTGTGGCCTGAGTGAGGTAAGCGATCCTTCTCCTCCTTCCGTTCTGTTTTTGGGTTAACAGTAGATTAAATGCATGAAAATCGTGTTAAATGCATGAGAAATTATAGAAAATCATAATATGATTGGGAATGAGTTTTATGTTGTATTTGTGTAAGGATCATGCTAGTTTGTGCGGATTTTAGGAGTTTTGTGGAGTTTTTGCCTTAAATGTTTTAAGGTTTATTTCTGAGCATGATTCCTTTGCAAATTTATATCTTCTTGTGTGGTTGATGAAATCTTGATTGGTTTGAGGGGTTTTGTAGTAGACTTGAGGGTCTACAACCCATGTTTTTATGAGAATTTATGGTGTTGGTTTGGGAGGTCCGGTTGGGACTCCCACTTGGGGCGATTTTTCGCTGCCTGGAACAGGGGGTGTGCCTGTCTGCGAAAATTCAGTATACCGAAGAAATTCGGTATGCCAAAATTCTAGCAGATTAGGCCAGAGGTGGGGTTTTGGAAGACCAAAATCTTCCAGTCGACCGAAACAGGGTGTTTCGGCATACCGAAAATGTTCGGTATACCGAAACTGGGAATTTCGGTATATCGAACTGAAATTTCGGTATGCCGATTTTGCCCAGACTTTTAATGGTTTTAATGTGGTTTTTAATGAAATTAAATGATTGTTTTGGCATGATGGATGCATGTGATTGTTGTTTGCCCCGTGTAATGACATGAAGGCATGTGGTACCCCAAACAATGGATTTGGGTGTGGTTTTGGGTTTTGACCCTACAAAAGAATAAAATGGAGAATGGGTTTTTGGAAAATTGGAAAGAGTTTTGGAACACTAATAATGTGTTCTGAAAAGATTGTGGTTCCGACCTTTGGGCCTGTGTAGGCTGAGCCTGGGCCTTTGGGCCTAGTTGTTCGGGTCACCGAGCTCCTTGTAGCAGTGTAGGCTGAGCCTGGGCCTTTGGGCCGAGTTGTTCGGGTCACTGCCGGTGTAGGCTGAGCCTGGGTAGTTGTACCTTGTTATTCGGGTCACCGAGCTCAAAGCGGTGTAGGCTGAGCCTGGGTCTTTGGACTTAGTTGTTCGGGTCACCGATTGGGGCGTCTCCAGAGACGTATCTCCGTGCTCCTGTGAGGAACAGGAAATGTGAGGCTTGTTGGCCGGGGCGGTGGCATCCCGCACGGGGAATCCCATTGCGGCAGTGCAGGATGGTTGGGGAAGGATGTCCTCACCTACTGCTTGTGTGCCAGGTTACCCCTGATCAAGGTAACAACAGTAATGAAAGTGGAAATTAATAAGTAAGTGAAATGTGTGTGTGTGGTCAGGATTGTACTTGTGAAATGGTCCTAGAATCCTGAAAAGAAATGATGATGTTTTAACCAGTTGCCAGCCAGTGTTTGTGGTTTGGTTTTAAGCCCAGTGGGGCCTTGTGTTTTAGGCTGGATCTGGTTAGAATGTGTGTTTTGAAAGGGTGTTTTAGGAAGAATCCCCAATATTGAAAATGGAATTGTTTTGGAAAAGAAAATGAATTCCAAAAAGGGTTTTGAAAGGAATTTTTGTATGAAAAAGTGGTTTTGGAACGAATTTCCAAATGTTTGTAAAAGAAAGGATTTGGTTTTGGGATTGAATTCCCAAGTGTTTATTTAATAAAAGAGAATGATTTTCAAAGGAGAAAACCAAGTTTTGCAAAATGATTAGAAATAAGTTTCTTTTAGTTTTGCCAAGTTTTCTTTGTGGTTGTGTGTTTTGGGGGCGCATACTGGGTGACCTATATGTCACTCACGCGTGCTTTTGGTTTTCAGGTGCAGGCCGCTTGCAGCCAGGTTCCGGTGCAAGAATTGGAGCTTCTAGCAGCACATCGAGATCCTAGAGGTGAGCCTTAGTTATAGTTCTATTTGTTCTGTAATTTTTGTGTAATTATGCTTGTGATACTGTGTTTTGGTAACGTGCCTGGGATCAGAGCGTTACAGTTAAACACTGTACTGTAAGGCATACACCACCAAAAAAAAGGAGTTGTAGAGTAGATGAACATAACCATTTTGGAGAGAATACGTTGCATGTTGTTGAATGTTGGTTTGTCAAAAGATTTCTAGGAAGAAGTAATTGCTACAATGGCATATCTAATCAACCATTCTCCCTCATCAGGCATCAACAACAAGACACCAAAAGAGGTAAGGTCTGCCTATCTTCCTGATTATTCTAGTTTGAAAATTTCCAATTATCCTACTTATGCATATGTAAATTAAGGAAAATTGGAACCTAGAACTATAAATGTATTTTTGTTGGTTATGCCTCTAGGATATAAAGATAACGATTATGGTGTTTAGATTCAAAATCATCCATATTAACATTGAGAAAGATGTCATATTTAATGAGTCTACTATGTTCACTTCCAAGGAATATTCTACTGTAACTCTTCTAATACAGGCACAGATGTGGATGCTGACGAGAAGGTAGAGCTCAAGTTGAATTCCCATGATTTAGTACAGTCCCATGTTAACAATTTTCCTGATTCAGAAGAAGATGATGAAGAAATTATAGTAGAAACAGAAGATTGCATTGGAAGGAGGCATGAACGAAAACTGATCAAGCCACCTGTAGAGTATGTGGTTGCACATGCATTATCAGTAGTTGAGGAAACTTGTGATGCAAGAGAGTCGAGTAGTTTTTAAGAAGTTATTTCATCACAAAAGTATACCAAATGGTTAATTGTCATGAACGAAGAGATAGAATCTCTTTACAAGAACCAAACATGGGTTTTGGTTACTCCTCCAAAGCGACAGGAAGTTATTAGTTGCAAATGGATTTTCAAGAGAAAAGAAGGCATATCAAGAGTTGTAGACGCAAAGTACAAAGCAAGGCTAGTTGTTAAAGACTTTAGTCAGGTAAAAGGTATTAATTATAATGAAATTTTCTCGTCTATTGTAAAACACACTTCTAATAAATTCTATTGGCTATAGTTACCGTGAATGATTTCGAGTTAAAGCAATTAGATATGAAAATAACTTTCTTATATAGAGAACTCAATGAGCAACTTTATATGCATCAATCCGAGGAATTTGTAGTTGAAGGAAAGGAAAATCATGTTTGCATGTTAAAGAAATCCTTATATGGGCTGAAGCAATCCTTGAGGCATTGGTACAAGAGATTCAACTCTTTTATAGTTGCATATGGATTTAATAGGAGTAAATATGATGCTTGTGTCTACTTGATAAAGTTAGACGATGGATCTTTCATTTATTTGTCGTTTTATGTTGATGATATGTTGATTGCAGCTAGAGATAGATTTGAGGTGAATAAATAGAAGACTCTACTTAGTGGAGAATTAAAGAGGAAAGACTTGGGAGCAGCAAAGAATTTTTTTAACTTGGAGACACATTGAAATCAAAAGGTTGGAAAGCTATACTTGAGTCAGAAGAGCTACTTACTAAAGTTGTTGGAACATTTTGGTATGTCAAGTGCCAAAAGTGAGTAGGTTCCCTTGAATTCTCACTTCAAGATCTCAACAGAGTAATGTCCACAGACAAAGGATGAGCACGAGTTTATGTCATGAGTTCCCTACTCCGATACTGTTGGTAGCATCATGTATTGTAATATCCAGGGTCGACCACAAAATTGTAATCCAGGAAGTCTAGAGATAATGTAATATTGCAAGGAAAACAGATACCATTTATGTGTACTCTGAAACTTGATTACCTATGATTATGGAAATGTTAGTGGAAAATCAAGCAGAATTTGTGATATTTTTCATGGTTATGCTTGTGGTTTTCCTTTGGCTCTATTCAGTATAGGTTAGGTGAATAGAATGGGCGACAACAAACAACCAGTATAACACGTGCAAGTTCCAAGTGCATGTTCTAGGTGTGATTGACAAGCTCATGATTATGCTTGTGGTTTTCCTTTGGCTCTATTCAGTATAGGTCAGGCGAATAGAATGGGTGACACCAGACAGCCAGTATAACACGTGCAAGTTCCAGGTGCATCTTCTAGGCGCGATTGACAAGCAGATACTACCAGTACGAATTGCAGGCGCACCGATATGAAAACAATAAAAGTAGAAAAAATACAATAGACGTCGTCTGACGCACCGTCTCGAGTTCCACGCTAATGCCATCGCCTACCAGCGCCATGACCTGCCTCACCGCCTCGTCTGCTAGACTGCTTGGAAAATCCGACGATTGTCAATGGTGGAGGCTCTATAAAAGAGCCAAGACTCCTCCCTTGCGTTGCCATTAGACGAGCAAAGTGAGATATAGAGGAAGAGTGTAGAGAGAAGAGAGGTGAGGTGAGAGAGAGATGGAGGGAGTTTTGCTTGGGATTTTTCACTAGAGGTGAGCCATTGTAGGAGGACTGCCACTAGATGAGTGTCTTCGCCGGAGGCGAAGGCTCATGTCACCAGAGAGCTAGTCAGAGGAGGAGGAATCGCCGATGAACTTCATCATGTACGCATTCCCTCCCTTTTCGTCCTGGAATCATGCCTAAAATTGATAAAAATGAGTAGTTTAGCTTGTTCTAGTAATTGGTAGCAAATGTGTGATTTTTTTGTGAATTTATAAGGATTTTACAAAGATTGTCTCGTCATCTAAGTTTCTTTGGTTTTTTGTAAAAACTGTAGCAGGATAGGTAGACACGACTACCAACATGGGTGTACAGCTCGAGTATGTCACACAATGGTGCGACACGAACGAGTCGTGGAAGCGTCCAACATGAATAGGCGGTGCAACAGACAGAATCTCAACAGGTAGTGTTTGATTGTTTTTAGCGACTCTCTGATGATAAATGACTAAAAAATGGTTATGTGATTGTGACCATGTCGGCGGAGGGGAAACACACTCCTATGCGATCAGGACCGCATGGAGACTAGTAGGGCCATGGTGAATCCGAGGACGGGAAGACGGCTCGAAAGCACCAGAAAAATGATATGAAGATAAAACAAGGAGTCTCCACCTAGTCTATTCAAAACGAGAAGACAAGGAAAACCGTATCGAAAAATCAAAACACAAAATCGAATGCGAAATGAGAGATGACTCAAGCCAAATGGATACAACACATGGATCATTGCGAATCGAAGAAAGGACAATGACTCTTATTATGTACGGGAAAGATGTTAGGCACTCTTGTACGCCCGAGGAGTCGATTTTTCTCGAAATTTTCACTCGCATGCATGGTAATGTGGGCATTTAGATTCCAATTAGTGCGGTCACATGGATGATGCAAGAGAGATAAAACTATATGACTAAAGAAACATGACATGTTAATATCTAAGTGCAATTAAACCAAAGGCACAAAGCAATGTGTAGACATCCCGATTTTGAAGCCACTTGGCTAAACCCTCGAGCCCACACAAGCCCAATCAGTCCCACACTAGTCCACTCCAACCTAATCAAAGCAAAAAACAACAATTAAGAATTAAAACCAAACAAAAGTCATTTAAAATACTTAAAATCCAAATCAAGCAAACAAAAACCCAAATCAAATAAAATCCACTCTAAAACACTTAAAAATCCAAATTAATCAAACAGAAAATCCAATTAAAGTCAAAACTAAATAAAAACACATGAAATCCACTTAAAATCAAATTAATCAAACAAAAACACTAACTCAAGTCAAAATTAAATAAAATCCACTTAAACCCACTTAAAATCCAATTAATTAAGTGAAAACCATAATTAAAGTTAATATCCATTTAAATCATTTAAAATCCTAATTAATTAAATCCAAAACCCTAATTAAACCAAAAACCATATTTAAAACACAAAAACCCTAATTAAACTCAAAATCCTAATTAATTAAACAAAAAACCCTAATTACACCGAAAAATCCTAAATTAAAATCCAAAACCCTAAAATTAAAATATTTAAAACCTTAAAAACCATAAAACAATTAAAAAACCTAATTTAAAAATCAATTAATTAAACCCTAAATCACAAAATCAAAAATTAAATTAAAGTCACAAAACCCAATTAAAAACCTAACAGCAAAACCCTAAAACCCATAAAAATCCCAAAACAAAATAAAACAAAAAAACGGAAAATAACTAAAACCCCAATTTAAAAAAACCAATTAATTAAACCCTAAGTCACAAAATCAAAAACTTAATTTAAATTACAAAACCCAAATTAAAAACCTAAAAGTAAAACCCTAAAATCCATAAAAAAAGCCCAAAACTAAAATAAAAAAAGGAAAGGAGAAAACCCTAGAAACTAAGCCCAATAGGCCTAGTTCATCCCTTCAATCACAAATCATATACAATCAAAAAATAATTACGGTCGTCGCCGGCGACCCCTGCAATCTCTAGCGACAATTCTGGCGGTCAATCCCGAGATTTCTAGCGTGGATCCTCCACCCGCGCGATCTCCGGGCTTCCCTCCTCTGTGTTGCCCCCATCCAACAGTAGCCAGGCCTTGCGAGGGAGATTGGCGGCGTGGGGGATCTTCACCGGAGTTTAAAACATCTCACCGTTGATAGACCAAAGGATTTGCTTCGAGCCTCTCCCCAGTGATCCTGAACTTTCTCCTTCCTACACCCAAACGACCAGAACATCCAGCCAGAGCCACCCACTTTCGCAATCAAGAGCCCCAACCATCGTCGCCAGAGCTACGTCCAGAGGTCTGCCGTCGAGCATCGCCGGGAGAGACACGTCTCTCAGGTAACCTCCTCTCCTCTTCTTAGGTTAGAAGCACGCCCCATAGTGTATTTCCCTAGCTCCTGAGGTTGTGTTCGACAGGGATGTGTCCCTTATATGTTGTTGACCCCCTCCGGTAGTGGGTTCTCTATCGCCGGTAAGGTCTCAGGCTTCCCAATCCTGTTCGAGGCTCTGTGGGCCTCCCCTCTCTCCTATTTTCCCTGGACCCCTTTTGCTCCGGAGGAGCCTCCCTGACCTCTGCGTCACACGTCGCCGCTGAAGCCACTAAGTGGGCAAAGCACTGTGACTGTGCCTCGATTGAACCAATGTCCCTTGAAGCCTCCTCATGGTCCACCGAACGTCCCTCTACCGCCCCTCGTGCGCTCCCACCGCAGCAACGCCGTTCCCATTGCCGTCACGATCACCACCAGAGTCCGTGAATGGGGAACACCCTAGGTTGTTCCAGTTATGCCAGAGTCTCCCCACAGCCTCGCTGTGCAGCCTCGGAGCACCTCCGACCTCCGCTGCGTTGAACCATCGCCTCCAGATGCGCCTCAGTGGAAGTCCCCGTTGCCAGAGAAGAACGCCAACGAGGGGGGTCGACAACCTGTTCCAGTCGTCAAGAGCTCCATCGACGTCGTTGGATCCCTCCCCTATCACCTCCTCCAGCTTCTCCGCTCCCCTGATCTCCGATCAATCGCTGGAGAGGCTCGGATGAGCCTCCCAGGCCGTCACCATCAATCGTTGGATCTGTGTGCTGTCGATTCCTGGCCTCCACGAACAGCTCTCTACCCTTTTTCTTGAATCCCCTTTAAGTCCGGAGGAGATTCGAGTTCTGTCCGACTCCTTTAAGTCTAGAGGAGTCCTGTACCGCTGATTCCTGACCTCCAGGAACAGCTCTCTGCCCTTTTTCATGAATCCCTTTTAAGTCCGGAGGAGATTCGAGTTCTGTCCCACTCCTTCAAGGCTGGAGGAGTCCTGTGCCGCTGATTCCTGGCCTCCAGGAACAGCTCTCTGCCCTTTTTCTTGAACCCCCTTTAAGTCCAGAGGAGATTCGAGTTCTGTCCGACTCCTTTAAGTCCAAAGGAGTCCTATGCTGCTGATTCCTGGCCTCCAGGAACAGCTCTCTGCCCTTTTTCTTGAATCCCCTTTAAGACCGGGGGAGATTCGAGTTCTGTCCGACTCCTTTAAGTCCGAAGGAGTCCTGTGCTGCCGATTCCTGGCCTCCAGGAATAGCTCTCTGCCCTTTTTCTTAAATCCCCTTTAAGTCCGGAGGAGATTCGAGTTCTATCCGACTCCTTTAAGTCCGGAGGAGTCCCGGGTTGCTGATTCCTGGCCTCCAGGAACAGCTCTCTGCCCCTTTTCCTTGAATCCCCTTTAAGTCTGAAGGAGATTCGAGTTCTGTCCGACTCCTTTAAGTCCGGAGGAGTCTTGTACTGCTGATTCCTGGCCTCCAAGAACAGCTCTCTGCCTCTTTTTCTTGAATCCCCTTTAAGTCCGGAGGAGATTCGAATTTTGTCCGACTCCTTTAAGTCCGGAGGAGTCCTGTGCTGCTGATTCCTAGCCTCCAAGAACAACTCTCTGCCCCTTTTTCTTGAATCCCCTTTAAGTCCGGAGGAGATTCGAGTTTTGTCTGACTTTTTTAAGTCCGAAGGAGTCCTGTGCTGCTGATTACTGGCCTACAAGAACAGCTCTTATTCCTTTTTCTTGAATCCCCTTTAAGTCCGGAGGAGATTCGAGTTTTGTCCGACTCCTTTAGGTCTAGAGGAGTCCCGGGTTGCTGATTCATAGCCTCCTGGAACAGTTCTCTGCCCCTTTTTCTTGAATCCACGTTAAGTCCGGAGGAGATTCGAGTTCTATCTGACTCCTTTAAGTCCAGAGAAGTCCCGAGTCGCTGGTTCCTGGCCTCCAGGAACAACTCTTTGCCCCTTTTCTCGCGTCTCCTTTAAGTCTGGAGGAGATTCGAGTTTTGTCCGACTCCTTTAGGTCCGAAGGAGTCTTGGGTTACTGATTCCTGGCCTCCAAGAACAGCTCTCTGCCCCTTTTTCTTGAATCCCCTTTAAGTCTGGAGGAGATTCGAGTTCTGTCCCACTCCTTTAAGTCCGGAGGAGTCCTGTACTGCTAATTCCTGGCTCCAGGAACAACACTTATCTCTTTATTTCTTTCTCTCGTGTCTCCTTTAAGTCCGGAGGAGATTCGAGTTTTGTCCGACTCCTTTAAGTCTGGAGGAGTCCTGTGCTGCTGATTCCTGGCCGTCAGGAACAGCTCTTAGCTTGTTTTCCCCTTTTTCTCGTATCTTCTTTAAGTCCGGAGGAGATTTGAATTTTGTCCGACTCCTTTAAGTCTGGAGGAGTCCTGTCCTGCTGATTCCTAGCCTCTTGGAACTGCTCTTAGCTCTTTGTTCCTTTTTCTCGTATCTCTTTTAAGTCCGAAGGAGATTCGAATTCTGTCCTACTCCTTTAAGTCCGGAGGAGATTCGACTTTTGTCCGACTCCTTTAGGTCCGGAGGAGTCCCGGGTTGCTGATTCCTGGCCTCCAGGAAGAGCTCTTTGTCCCTTTTTCTTGAATCCCCTTTATGTCTGACTGAGATTCGAGTTCTGTTCCACTCCTTTAAGTCCGGAGGAGTCCTGTGCTGCTGATTCCTGGCCTCCAGGAACAACACTTATCTCTTTTTTCCTTTCTCTCGTGTCTCCTTTAAGTCCGGAGGAGATTCAAGTTCTGTCCAACTCCTTTAAGTCCGGAGGAGTCCTGTCCTACTGATTCCTGGCCTCTAGGAACAGCTCTTAGCACTTTTTCCCCTTTTTCTTGTATCTCCTTTAAGTCCGGAGGAGATTCGAATTTTGTCCGACTCCTTTAAGTCCGGAGGAGTCCTATCCTGCTGATTCCTAGCCTCCAGGAACAGCTCTTAGCTCTTTTTTTCCTTTTTCTCGTATCTCCTTTAAGTCCGGAGGAGATTCGAATTTTGTCCAACTCCTTTAAGTCCGAAGGAGTCCTGTACTGCCTCTCGGTCGACTAGTTCGTCTATCCTGCTTTCTGAATCGTCACCGGCTGCTTCTCGGTGGACGTATTCGGTATCTGTAACCATGCCGGCGAGGAGATTCCGCAAATGAATGCGAAATCGGATGGCAAAATCACGTCGAAAAAAAGCAAAATAAAGGAGTCGCCACCTAATCTATTATGGAAGACAAGGAAAACCATATACATGAAAAATCATGCAAAAAA
>JAMKQA010016171.1:0-15097 GCA_024699735.1 Posidonia australis
GTGGT
This sequence comes from Posidonia australis, assembly GCA_024699735.1. Lineage (NCBI taxonomy): Eukaryota > Viridiplantae > Streptophyta > Magnoliopsida > Alismatales > Posidoniaceae > Posidonia > Posidonia australis. Next base: position 6 of record JAMKQA010016171.1, read on the forward strand.
TCACTTCCCTCAACATGGCCACCATTCGGACTTGGGACGACCTTACGCAGGCGTTCCTGGAGCAATATTCTTTTAACCTCGACTTAGTCCCCAAGCGGGAGGACTTAGTCGCTCTCAGGTAGAGACCCCAAGAGGCATTTGGGGAGTATCTTGGACGTTGGCGCTCTTTGGCTTCACAAGTCAAAGATAGACCCTCTGACGAGGAGTCTATTGAGATAGTGATCCGGGGAGCACAGTCAGTGATCGGGGCTCTACTTAGCATCCAACCAGTCACCACTTTTTCTGCACTACTTTGAGTGGGCACCCGTGTTGAGTGTTCACTACACGACGGCAGTTTTCCAGCACTCTCTGCATTTGCCAATCAGGCCACTGCCTCACATAGTGGCCCTAGCAGCAACAACCCCAACACCAATCCACCTAGGAGGCGGGATCCCTCCAAAAATGCCGTCTCTTATATTAGATCCCCTGCTACTCCGGCAAATGTCCACCCACCCCTGCAGCGCCAAGTAGTTTATGCACCCACGCCAACACCTAGAGCACAACATGCATCACACGTCACCCCCACTTCCACACTAGTGTATCCTAACCCACTGGCCAGGACGCGCCTACCATTGGCACATCCACAGCCGAAGCGACAACACCGTGATAGGCGCCACTATACCCCTTTAGTGGAGCCTTTGAGCATGGTATTCCCTAAAGTCACATCCTTGCTGAGGTTGCCTGAGGTGCGCCCTCCGCCTAATCCACTGCCAGCCTAGTACAATGCCAATGCGTTCTGCAATTTCCATCGGGTGGCAGGCCATTCGACGGACAATTGTTTGACCCTTAGGGACGCTGTCCAGGATTTTGACCAAAAGGTCATAGTGATTAATACCCAGGCGGCCACCCCAGCACACACCTCAGTAGCCGCTCCAGCACAGCCAGCACACCCCATCATAGTTAGTCAACCCTTGCCACAACATCCTTCTCTGGGAGCGCCAGGTTCCTTAGGAGTCAATTTTGTTTCTCTTGCTTCTTTTTTTTCCGAGTCTGTCTCTTCCCCTATCTGTCCAGCTGACTTGATTCATCATGAGTAGTTCTCTTTTCTCCACCAGTTGTATCATTCTTTCCTCGATAACTCCGAGGAATCTGTTTATATGATCCGTCCTGTTGTCGAGCCGGAATACTCTGAGGTGCCGCCTGTAGTATATCCCCAGCCTCCAACTCCAATCTATTTATCCGCCTGGCCCCAATCTAGGCCAAGACAACCAACCCACTGGTACCCAAACCAGTACTCCCAGCATCCTCAGGTTTATACTCCCACTCACCAATATCCTGCAACCGCACCTGTACAAATAGCAGCCCGTCCCCCAGTTGTTGTTACTCCGACCCACGACAGGCATTGTGTTCCTTACAATTATGCCACAGGAATGTGTGCAGAGGTGACACGATCGGGTAGATTATACAAACCCCCAGCAGCTAGGCCTAACCCTTTAACCCAAATCCCTAACTAGTTACAAGCCCAGCCATCTAGGCCACCAGCACCTGTAGCAGTAGCTCCTGCCCAACTCCAGGCACTTTTTCCTCCACCACCTATGCCTAGAGTAGCACCATCCTATCCTACCACTAGCAGCCAACCTTCAGCTGACATCGCTGTCCAGCTTAAGAAGGTTAAAGTTGATATTTCCATTTGGGACCTAATTCATACATCGGTCGAACACAGAGAAGCTTTCCTTAGGGTTTTTCAGGCAGCCCGTGTATCCCAAGCTATAGAGCCTACTACCCTGGAAAACATGGTAGGAATGATCACGGCACCTCAGGTTATTTCCTTCTCCAGCCTAGAGTTATCTCCCTCTGGCACTAACCATAATGCTCCCTTGTTCATCACTGCGCAATATCAAAGCTTTCGCATCCCCCTCACGCTGGTGGATAATGGTGCAGGCCTTAATGTCTGCCCCTTATGCACGACAAGTGCAATCAGATTCAAGTCCGAGGACATTATACCAGCTGTGAAAGGGATAACAGCTTTTGATAATACGCATCATGATGCGCTTGGAGTCTTAATCAATCCCCTAACTATAAGCCCTGCTTGCTTCGACGTGGAGTTCTACATCGTAGATATCGAACCCTCCTTTAATCTGTTGCTTGGATGCCCTTGGCTTCACAAGCATCAAATCATTCATTCAACCCTCCATCGTATGATTAAGTTTTGCTGGGATGACAATATCATTGTTGTCCTGGCATAAGACATGGAGAAGGTTGAATCTGTCTTAGCTCTAGCCCCTTAGACCTTTCGTTTTGAGCCTAAACCTTCCGATGTCCTTTATCAGGTTAATCGGTTTGAGCCGGTAAATTTTATTCCACCCTCCGAGCTTGCCGACCATTTGGCCACTTCTGGCAACCCCCTTTTGATGGTCGACAATCTGTGTCGCAAATGGAGATACGAGAAGGGATCACCTCTAGGGCTTTATGGCCAAGGAATTGCCGAGCTGATCGAGGCCGAAGAATGGGTCAAGCGAGATGGTTTGGGTTATGAACAATGTTGCCAAAGGAGGAGATCACAATGCCAGGGTAAGTCTTCCAAGATGATTATTCCACGAGATTTATCCAACTTTATTAGCGCAGGCATCATGGATCCGAACTGCAATTCATATGCAGTGTCAGCACCATCAGCTTGGATCTGCCCAGATGATTCGTATCAGGACGGTGGCTAGCTAAAACAGCAGGGAATAGAACAGGGAGTCATGCAGATAGAGCAGCAGTCGGCAGCCCAGATTGTGGTCCAATAAGTAGACTCAGATGATGACATCGGGGATCTGGACCTCTTATTTCAGGAGCAGCTAGACGTGCTTGCAAAAGATATAGCAGAGCATGACCGTAGGAGGAAGGGCAAAGCAGTTGTTACAACACCACCAATAGACACACCAGTACCACCCCAGGGCCAGGTTTCAATTATGGTCCTGCAAGAAATAGATGGAAGGGATACTAGACCATTGGAGTTAATCTCCTGTCAGCCAGGAGGCGGGTCAAGTTGGTATTTGCAGTATAAGCCTGACCTTGAGGGTGAGGATCAAAATCTTGAAAAAGCAGTTCAGGCGATGGTGGCCTCACCAGTTTACAGCAAAGCAGCCGCCAACAAGCAGAATTTTGTACAGTTAGCAACAAGAAAGTAAATACCAAAAAAAATCAAAAAATCCAAAACCAAAAATAAAGGGGCATCCACATCAGAGGCAGGGACTCTTAGCTCCTCAGAACATCCAGACAGGGAAGCAAAAGAAGTAGCACAATGTCGGCATAGAAACACAAAGGTCACTGTGACAGTCCTTAAACGCCATCAGGGTGCAGAATCAAAGGAAGTCTTCTCAGTAGACATAGCAGACTCAGCATTTGAAAGAGAAATCCTATCAGAGCTAATTGCTTATGAAGAAGAGGATGAGGTTTAGGGAGCAGATAATGAGGATGAGCCGTCACAGATTCCATTCTATGATGATGATCCAGAAGGCCCTAATCTTCATGTGGAGGAAGAAACAGAGCTTATCAACATCGGCACGGCAGAGGAGAAAAGAGAAACACGCATCAGTGCCAAGTTATCACCACAAGCAAAGGCGGAATTTATGGCTTTTCTGAAAGAATATGTAGATGTCTTTGGATGGAGTTATGACGACATGGTGGGATTAGACATTGAAGTGGAAGTTCATACATTGCCGCTTATACCCAATTCAAAGCTAGTCAAGTAAAAGCTCCGTAGATGGCGACCCCAGTGGCTCTTGAAGCATAAAGAGGAGATTATGAAGCAGCACAAAGTCAACTTTCTCAAGGTTGTGATGTATCCTGAATGGCTCGCCAACGTGGTCCCAATGCCGAAAAAGGATGGACGGGTTCGCATGTGCATAGAGTATCGAGATCTCAACAAAGCGAGTCCCAAAGATGATTTTCGGTTCCCTACATCGATATTCTGGTAGACAACACTACGGGGCATAAGATGTTGTCTTTTATGGACGGGTTTTCCAGGTACAACCAGATCAGAATGGCTGAAGAAGATATGGAGAAGACATCCTTCATCACTCCATGGGGAGTCTTCTGTTACAGAGTAATTCCATTCGGGTTGAAGAATGCAGGTGCAACATACCAGAGGGCCATGACAGCGTTATTTCACGATCTTATGCACCATGAGGTTGAAGTATACGTGGATGACATGATTGCCAAGTCCAAAGAGCCCGAGGACCATCTCACCTGTTTAAGAAAATTATTTGAATGCCTGCGAAAGTATAAGCTCCGCTTGAACCCTAACAAATGTGTATTTGGGGTATCCTTTGGAAAGCTACTGGGTTACATCATCAGTCAGAGGGAAATTGAAGTGGACCCTCACAAAGCCAGGGCTATTATTGACATGCCTTCCCCAACCATTGAGAAAGAGATTCGTGGTTTATTGGGCAGGCTACAATATATCAACAGGTTCATTGCACAACTTACGCCTATATGTGAACCCATATTCAAGCTGCTAAGGAAGAGCACTCAGACCTGCTGGAATGATGAATGTCAAGTGGCCTTTGATAAAATCAAACAGATTCCGATAAAGCCTCCAGTTTTAGTTCCTCCTATGCCAGGACGCCCTCTGCTATTATATCTCTCCACAACACAGCATTCCATGGGCGTAGTTCTGAGGCAGCATGATGAATCGAGGAGTAAAGAGAAAGCTATCTACTACCTCAGCAAAAACTTCAATGATTGCGAGGTTAAATACAGCCCAATAGAGAAAGTTTGTTTGTCTCTGGTGTGGGCCACACAACGCCTCCGACATTATATGATGGCATATCCAGTTTTGTTGCTATGTCGGCATGACCCTATCAAGTATCTGTTCCAGAAGCTAGCATTGGTGGGTAGATGTGTTAAATGGAAGGTGATGTTATCGCAATATGATATTACCTTTGTCATGCAGAAATCCATGAAAGGGCAAGCCATGGCAGACCATTTGGCCGACTTACCTTTGCCAGAATATCAACCTTTGCCGACCCAGTTCCCAGATGAAGATATATTGTTTGCAATGGGTGAGGAGGAGCTGGAAGGGCCTCATAATGAGCGTCAATGGTGTCTGTACTTCGATGGTGCAGTCAATAAACGAGGGAGAGGTATCGGTGCAGTTCTAGCAACGCCACAAGGATAGCTTATTTCCTTTGCAAGGAAGCTGACATTTGAATGCACCAATAATGAAGCTGAATATGAGGCATGCATTTTGGGCTTACAAGTGGCGAGGGGCCAAGGTGCCCGAGAACTCCACGTATATGGCGACGCAATGCTGGTTATTTCACAAGTCAATGGCGACTGGAAGACAAAAGACCAGAAGCTCGTACTATATCATGAACTTTTGTTGAAATTGACTGAAGAATTTGAGGATGTCAAATTTTCTGTCATGAAACGAGCTAAGAATGCATATGCAGACGCTCTAGCAAATCTGGCATCATGGTTATCACTCCCAGAGGCACAGGCTATAGACATTTCAGTCACATGCATTGAACAGCCGACACATTGTATGCATATCCAAGAGGCGCCATCATCTGTTGAATTGCCTTGGTTTAATGATATTAAAGCTTTTCTAGAGTTTGGCATTATCCCTCCCGGCATTTCTGTATCAGATAAGAAGACCCTGACACGGTTAGCATCCAAGTATGTGCTTGGGGCTGGACAACTATATAGGAGGTCTTATAATTAGATGCTTCTTAGGTGCGTAGACAAAAAGGAGGCAGATATGCTAATGTTGAAAGTCCACGCAGGCACATGCGGTCCACACATGAATGGGGTTCTTCTAGTGAAGAAAATTATGCTGCAGGGGTATTTCTGGTCCACCATGGAAACGAATTGTTGCCACTTTGTCAGAAGGTGCCATAACTGCCAGATACACATCAATTTTATACATGCTCCCCCGCAACAATTGCATAGCATGTCATCACCTTGGCCTTTCTCTACCTGGGAATTGATGTTATCGGGACCATTCATCTAGCTGCATCCAATGGACACCGTTATATCCTGGTAGCCATTGATTATTTTACAAAATGGGTCGAGGCGACATCATACAAGACAGTCACAGTAGCTATTATAGAAAAATTCATCAAGAATAATATTGTCGCCAGATATGGGGTGCCATTTGCTATCATTTTAGACAACGGAACTAATTTCATAGCAAAGAAAGTTGAGGATTTCCTCCAGAGTTGCAAGATCAGGCATCACAAATCCTCCCCCTATCGACCAAAAATGAATGGGGCAGTAGAGTCGATTAATAAAAATCTGGTAAAAATCTTGAAGAAGATGGCTGAGACTCATAAAGATTGGCATGAGAAGCTGCCTTATGCGTTATGGGCTTACAGGACCTCCATCCAGACCTCGACGGGAGCAACACCTTACTCTTTGGTGTATGGCATGGAGGCGGTCCTTCCCTTTGATGTAGAGATTCCATCACTAAGAATCTTGAAGGAGGCAGAATTAGAAGAGGTTGAATGGATACAGGACCGCAATGTTCAGCTAGATCTAATTGATGAACACAGACTGCAAGCTCTGCATCATGCCCAATGCTACTAGAAGAGAGTGGCCCAAGCTTATCAGAAGAAATTTCGTCCTAGAAGCTTTGAACCAGGAGACTTGGTTCTACGTGCCATTCATTTTCCCGATGCACGGGGAAAATTTAGGCCTAACTGGCATGGACCCTTTGTGGTTAAGGAGGCCCTGTCAGGGGGTGTAGTCATTCTTGAGGGCATGAACCATACAGAGCAGTCAGAGCTTGTCAATGCCTCCTACTTAAAGAAGTACTATCAATGACTCTCACTTGATCCTAATGCCTTGCACCATGAGTCATGCATTTTCATATTGTTATTGCATGCTTTACACAAAATGAATAATCTTTTGCACCTTTTCTTTTTGCATAGCATCATTCATTGCCCGATGAGGAAAATCGGAAGCCTGCCTGTGTAAGACTAGACAAGTCCTCCTCATGTGCTACTACCCTAGAAACTTAGGGTGTGAGAGAGATTTCAGAGAAATGGGCTAAATGAACAAATCCCCACGGGACCTATATCTTTAAGGGAGGAAAAAATGTTAGGTCTAGAGAGAGTGTAAGCATTAAATAAAATACACTGACCTTGGAGCATAAAAGAAAATAGGAAGACAAAAGCAGAAGATAGAAGCTAGGCTCCACTGAGAGAGGCATGTGAACAACCTTACTCCTACCATATAGCTTGGAGAGGAGTCGGAGCATGCACTTACTAAGCCCACATGATCAAAGGGACTAGCCACCCCTTCAACACAAGGGAAATAGCAGCCACCCCCTCAGCCTAAGTGTATTTTACCTCCTAGCAAGAGTAGGGTAGGTTTAGCATGCCTATGAGGGAGAAAAGAAAATGAATCCTTAAAAGAGTAGATATAGGGCCCCAAGAATTTGGCATGAGGCCCATAAATCTGAAGGAGAGCCACAAATAAACCTAAATGCCTAGGTTAGTGCCACATGAGTCGAAGGCGTGTCACCTCCTACCGCAGGCAAAACAGGCTTCCTTGGCGTTGAGGGCACCAATACATCAATTAACCATTTCTTTGCATTTGCATTCTTTTGTACAGCATTTAGTTATTAGTTAAGAATAATTGCATTTACTTTGCAAGGCGTTTTGGTCGTATTTCGACCAAGGGCATGTCAGCTGCCTTGTTGGTCGTGATATGGGCAAATAGGCATTCGACTAGGGGCATGCTAGTCGCTTCTTTAAACTTGGAGAATCTGAGACCAGGGGCGTGCCAGTTATTTAATCTTAAAAAACAGTTCTGGAAATACATGAGCAGATACAGGCAATGCAGAAATGACATAAATTCTTATTGTGGTCCATCTCTAATACATGTATTGCTAATCAATTTTGGGCCTCTTCGAACTGCTAGCCCCTGTGAAACTGATACCACTAGGAGGGAGTTCGTTTGGAGGCCATGTCTCTCGTATCTCGGCTTCATATTCCACTGTGCAATTGGAACCCTCAATGATGGCAAGATCAGAAGACTTGACGCCAGCCTGTGTCTTGCGGGCCAGTTCTGAAGTTGTTGCGTTTGAGCCGACTATATACCTCTTGTACCGTTCAGGACAGTGGCTTTGCTCAATAGAATCCTGGCAGAAACTGAACTGGCGGAGGACCTGGACAGGATGATACTCCACACCTCCCGAAAATCCCAGAAGAACCACGAGCCGCATATCCCTGGCATTAAAAAATGCAGTAAAGGTCCTGGATGCTGAGGATATAATGCACCATGTCACTGAGTCCTCATCAAGATTCCGCAATCTGTTGCACAGCTCTGGCACCCCTAGGAGTGTCCTAGAAAGGTGGGTGCGGCTATAGGCTTCGAAAGCAGAAGGCCGAGGGCGAAGAATCTTCATTCCCATATGGGCAGCAAACCAAACCTGGCAAAAATGGAATCATAGTTAAGAAAAGCACAGCAGAATAAAGTGTAAAATAGCTTGCTTACCTGCACCAGAGCACTGCATCCATGGAAATGACGGGAGCACCTCAATGCTCGGTCCAAACCAACATAAGTTTCAGCAAGGAGAACAGGAGCCAAATCAATCTGGCGGACCACAATCACCCAAGTTATCTCCGCCACCTCGATTGCTACAGTCATCCGACCATGGCTAAAAATGAGCTCCCCGAGGAAGTGCAGTACGAAGCTGTAAAGCCACAGGATGCCTAGAGATGAACGAGCATTGATGATCTCATCAAAATAATCCAGGCGCACCATGTTTGTAGGTCCATCTCTGCAGACAAGTCTCTCCTCACAGACTTCTTTAGCCACGCCTGTGAGTCGGCTCACAACATGAACATAGCTGTCATGGCAAGTAAAGACTGGAGGGGGCATGAATGGTGACAAGCCGCAGATCCGTCTGACTTTCTCTAAAGTCAGGGTCATCTCTACCTGCCCAAATCGGAAAACATGCGAATCCGGTTTCCAAAACCGAGCCACGGCGCACAACAGATGCCAGTTCACCTCCACCTTGGCTATGCTCAGAAGGGAGGAGGAAATGCCCCAGCCCCGTAATTGTTCGTGGTCAACGACTGTCGGGGCATCAATACAGCCACGAAGAGCATCAGAGTAGTGCTTAGGGGTCACCATGGTAGGATAACTCTGCAAGCACAGATTCGGGCCACGCACGGCAGTAAAAAAAGGGGGCCAAATTTGACATCATAATCCAACAGAGTATAATGCAAAGGTCATACGCATAAATAAGAGGCATGTTCAAGATATAAAACCAAGAAAGAATTACAAAAAGTAAAATCTGCTGCAAAGTAATGAAGCCAAAGAGGATTTAGTAGAGAAACGGCAAAAGACGTATGAACATACCATTATGGAGACTCACCGAATGTTCAGAAAAATCCAGAAGCAAGAATATAAGAATAGAAATCTGCTGCTATTTTTCAAAGGACGGCGGCCTTTCTTGCAGAACGTGGGTTTATATAGAAAAACAAAAAGGGTTTTTAGCAAAAAAAAAGAAAATCAGACACGCCGTTTTCAAGAAGAGCGCACCCTTGCAGCGTACCTAGGTGGCGCACCACACTGGCGCCTGGAATGGTTGCAAATTTCAGCAGCATCTCCTCTAAAGTTGGGATCTTGCCAATTCGGCGTCAATTGTCTTTCAACCTGCACAAAAAGTCTACGTACGCCATGCATTTCAAAACCCTGGAGAGGGGCACATCACAGAATCTCGATTCTTTTTGTATAAGTTTTCAAAATATTACAAATTATCCATTATTCTTACAAATTGGAATGAACTGCAAAATATAAAAGAGGCTATTCCTCGTTTGAATCTTCCTCGTCAGATCTTGCCGTTTGAAAATACTCTGCTAGGAGACGGGCACCTCGACGGGTGATTCGGCACGACCACTGAGTAGCTGCAGTAGCTTGGGAACAGGTAGCAGAATCACGGACCGCCTGGGTGACCTTAGTGTCTGAGCTGTCCTCCTCGGATGCCTCCATGGTAAAATCCCCACTACTGGCCACATTCACCTCCTGGGCTGGGAAATCTTGCTGCAATATCAAGGTTTTCTGTTAGCAGTCAGAATTATAAGGGAAAATATGCAGTAACAGAAACAGAAACAGAAACAGAAACAGAAATAGAAATAGAAATATACCCGGGTGATGTTACGCTAGCGTAGTTCCTGCAAAATGACAGATATGTCAGGCATGCTTTAAGCTGAAAGTGATAATTTGCAAAATAGAAATCTTACCCTCTTTCGACGGATGTCAGCGTAAAAAGTGCCAAATTGTTCTTCAAAGCCCTGTGGATTGTGATAAATGTCAGATTTATATAATTCACATATCAACAATATTAAGCAGAAATGATAATTACATACCTTGGCCTTGTCGGAGGCATACCACATCCCGCGCTGGCTATCCCGCACTACTTTCTCGAAGAGATAGGGCTTCCCGACCCGTCGGTACCAAGCCAGATAATCTGTATAGTTAACTTCCTGAAGGACGTGTCTGTCCTGGGAAGCTATGGCTACTGCATGCCGGCTTCTAGCAACGGAACGAGTCGTAGCCGGACGATCCATGTCAGAAGGGGGAGGGGCAGGAATGCAGAACTCGTTCAGGAATTGATGCCACACTCGCCCCGGCAGGAACTAGGCCAACTTTTTCTTGCAATAAAACTTGACTTGCTTGTCCCTAAGAACACGGCCAGAGTTCAGGGAAGCCCAGTCAAAGCCATCGTATCTGGAGAATGGGCGCAGATGAACCTGTTTTGAAGCAAGAAAAATATATATATTAGTAATCAAAGCAAGCATTAAAAAGGATACAGCATAAAAGCAAGCAAACTTACATCTTCGAGCTCTACCAGGTCCAGCAGATACCGATAGGACTCGTAACTGTAGACCTCAGCAGCAGCCCGATGATCAGGCTCGACCCACTGGCGGGGAAGGGGCAGGTGCTCGTCCTGAAGCCGGCCGAAACTATGCCCCCTGGTGATATGCTCCATGATCCAGTATTGGAGATGGTAGACAGAAGTCAGTATATTACATATTAAGTAGAAAAGAATATTGTTTTACAACATAATGAAAGCAGATACTTACAGTCAGCAGGGGGTACAACCCCACATAAGAGCGGCGTCCAAGCTTAACCACATTGTCAAGCCCACAGATTAGCTAGGTATAGCTAGCGTCGGCCCAGTCATAATGATCCAGATGCTCCAAGTTGGTTAAATATGCTATCCAATCAGCATGGATGCAATAAGCAGATGAATCGCAGAACATCATGGCCAGAAGCTCCAACGGAAAATGCCTTAGTAAAAAGTCTGCCTCCTCGCTGTCAGGCTCGGGATTGGGCCAGAATTTGTCCCACTCTCACAGCCATCCTACTGTGATCATATATTTCCCCCTGAGGTGGCTTTGGAGGAACACGACCTATGTGTGCGGGAGCAAGGTGCATACCATGAGTGGTCTCACCTATGATCGGATCGTCGCCAAAAGGAAGACCCGTCAATAGAGCCCACTGGTCAAGCAGGACGGTCAGCTCGCCGAATGGAAAATGGAAAGTGTGCGTCTTAAACCTCCACCTTTCCACTAAAGCCCTAAAAAAAGTTGTAATGGCCATGTATGATGGGTATGCACAGCAAACCTCCAAATGGGGAGCGGTGTAGGAGGAAATCCTATAGAAAATCTGGTAGACGGTGGAAGTGATCAAGCATCGGGCCCTAGTGGCATCGCATGATCTGGTTTGGATCCCCCTCCTGAAATGTCAAAAAACAGAGTTAATGCCACATCAGAAAGCAATGACAATGCTTCTTGAAGCCGAGAAATTACCCCGGAAGTCTGGACCTTCACAGATATGATGGCCGCTCAGTAGCCGCCCCTCGAAATTACCCAACTCCTGAAATGCATGAGTCAGATAAAGCACTAGATTTATATGTACATTTACTTCAGTTTTGGGTGTACCTCAGTAGGGACAGTAGGAGTCGAGCTACTGGAGGCCCGTGACCTTGAAGAACTGCCTCATTGCCTAGGCTGGGAGCTAGAAGGCATGTCCCGTGAGGATTGTGGGGTCCTTGCCTCGGGAATTGGGACATCCTGCAGAAAGGAAAAAACCGAACCAAGAGTTAAACAACAGCAGTATGCATGACGAATGCAAAATATGTCAAAGATTAGGCATTACATTCACTTGCATAATAGCAAGGGGCATGGCATTTAAATGAAGCCTATGGCATATGGCGGCAAAAATGCAAGCGTACAGTTGCAATTCAGTATTTGATTGTTAAATTTGTAAAAATAAAAGGCTATCAAGTGGTTCAACAATTTGATGCAAAGCAGTTAGCAATAAAAATCAGAGATAGCGTGGATGGTAGTATGGCATAAGCAAGCAACAAATATGTGCCCAAACCCAACGAGCCTCACGGGCAACCCATCTCCAGCCCGCTACCGCGTCACTTCTACTGTAACCACAGGCCATAGCCCCTACTCATCGGAGCACCGTCGGTGACCAAGCATATCGCTACGGCCAATCCACCAGAACCCAGCCGTGACCACCAACCGCAACTGCAGGCAAACCAGCGGCCACCACTGCCTCCTACACATAACCGACCCGCCACCGTGCGGATATGACCACTGAGACCACCTCAGACAGCCCACAACTCCTACTTCATTGGCGTTTTCAACCACCAAGCCCAAGCCACAAACTGCCGAAGTCGCCCCTTTGCCCGTCGGAGCACATCCAGTCGTCGATCGCCTGAAACAGAGGAGACGCAAGCATACAAAGTAGGATTAAGAGGGGAAGAGAGAATACCTCTGTCGGCGATCCTCTGTCCAGCCAATCCTGGAGGGTCCGGTCCATGCCGCCGCCGACCATGTCGCTGCCGTAACCAGCCACTACACCTCCGCCGATTCCTCGCCGCACCGACGTGCCTCATGCGTGCACCAGCAGTAAGCACCCCGTCGGTGCACCTCTTGCACGCCGTTGCCGTGGAAGGGGGAATGGAGAGAAGAGAAGAGAAAGAGAGGGAGAAGTGGGTTTCACTTGCCGTGGAAGAGAGAATGAGGAGGAAGAAGAAGAGGCACGCGTGTTGGAGAAGATTAAATGAAAATGAAGAGAATATATGAATAAGTAAATATGTTGCTTTTTGAAAGAGAAGGAAATCCAAGAAATGAAGAAGAGCCATACAACATAAGCCCCTTGCATTCCCATGAAGCAGGAAGAAATGAAAAATGGTAGTTATGGCAGTTATACAGTGGGACCCACGTGAGAAATAGGTCAGGTTTCAAAATGCAAAATGACCGTGAAAATTGCATTTCAACCCCTAGGACTTCCAACTTGCACTCCAAGAGCAAAATATGCAATATCAAGCATGTGGAAGACCAAATGCACCACATGGGGTAATTTACAGAAAACCCCTATGTTTCGCACATTTGCAAATCAGCCCACAAGGGATGTGGAAGGTCTAAATTGAAGCAGACATTTGTTGATATGCAACAGAATCTCGAATGTCACAACATAATAGCAGTATGGCAATTAAAGACAGTCATGGTTGGACAGTTTACAGTAAAGCCCTCAAGTTGTGGATATTTGCACATAAGTTCTCACCTTTTGCAAGCAATATTGAGAATTGCAGCAAACTAGAGATTATACATGCATCTCGGCAGGAGTGCCAGTCTCCGCACAGCAACCTCGGCAATCAGCATATTGCAGTTCCTTCCTGGGGGATAATCCAAGAGTCATCGCTTTGTTTTCTGGGTTCTCCTTCCAATCTAAGGAGACCCTTCTACCCCTTTTGGATTTTCGCGGGCGTGGAATCCAGCTTGCTTGACTTTGACCGGACGGTCAATGTCGTTTGCCCTTTTGGATTTTCACGGGCGCGGAATCCAGCTTGCTTGACTTTGACCAGGCGGTCAATGTCGTTTGCCCTTTTGAATTTTTACGGGCGCGGAATCCAGCTTGCTTGACTTCGACCAGGCGGTCAATGTCGTATGCCCTTTTGGATTTTCGCTGGCGTGGAATCCAGCTTGCTTGACTTTGACCGAGCGGTGAATGTCGTTTGCCCCTTTTGGATTTTCGCGGGCGCGGAATCCAACTTGCTAGACTTTGACCGAGAGGTCAATGTTGTTTGCCCCTTTTGGATTTTCGCGTGCGCAGAATCTAGCTTGCTTGACTTTGACCGGGCGGTCAATGTTGTTTGCCCCTTTTGAATTTTCGCGGGCGCGGAATCTAGCTTGTTTGACTTTGACCAGGCAGTCAATATCGTTTGCCTCTTTTGGATTTTTGCGAGCGCGAAATCCAGCTTGACTTTGGTCGGGCGGTCAAGGTCCTTTGCCCCTTTTGGATTTTCGCGGGCGTGAAATCCACCTTGCTGGCTTTGACTGGGTGGTCAAATGTCCTTTGTCACTCTTGGACTTTTGCGGGCACGGAATCCAACTAGTTGACTTTGACTGGGCGGTCAAAGTCCTTGCTTGCTCGGATTTCCATGGGCAGGAAATCTTGTGGCTTGACCTTTTAACCTGATGGTCATGGTCCTTAGCCCCTTTCTCGGATTTCCATGGGCAGGAAATCCTGTGGCTTGACCTTTTGACCTGATGGTCAAGGTCCTTAGCCCCTTTCTCGGATTTCCTTGGGCAGGAAATCCTGTGGGTTGACCTTTTGACCTAATGGTCAAGGTCCTTAGCCCCTCTCTCGGATTTCCTGGGGCAGGAAAGCCTATGGCTTGACCTTTTGACCTGATGGTCAAGATCATAACCCCTTTCTCGGATTTCCTTGGGCAGGAAATCCAGCTGACCTTTTTGACCGGGCGGTCAAGGTCCTTATCCTCTCTCTTCTGGGTTTTCGCGGGCGCGAAATCTAGCTGTTTGACCCTCTTACTGGGAGGTCAAGGTCCTTTTGTTTCTCTCTTCTGTTTTGAGTTTTCGCAAGCGCGAAATCTCTTTGTTCGCCCTTGGTCCGTACGGACCGGGCCCTGTTTTGCTTGACAAATAATCTGTTTGTCATGCCCCTTTTCTTTTGGGCTGGTATCCCCAACTACTCGGTTGACAACCGTCATGCTGTCAGGCGGCCGGGTTGACAAGACTTGATTAACTTGTCGTATCCCGTCTCTCAGGTTGATAACCTCATAATCCGACTGA
>JAMKQA010016172.1:0-11825 GCA_024699735.1 Posidonia australis
CGAGGCTTAGTGTGTTGTGATGCAGAGCTACATGAATGTTGGAAGAGCATGGATGCATGCATGGAGGAAAGTGTTGGTGTCGCAGAGTGAGGACACACTATTTATGCTCACTGATAGTACTTTTCAAGTAGCATGAATTAGCTGGCTCTGACTGTTTGATGCAATCCATGTCCTCAAGGTACCATTCGATGATTTCCCTATATCTCTAGTTTGTCCATAGAATGGTCACTGTATCTCAATTTTCCTTGTATGAACAAAAGCTCTTACATGCTGTCTCTGTATAACATGTGGAACAGGTGGGCAGCTGTCCTCTGTTTGACTGATGTGAGTGCTACTGCCCAGGTTCCCCCCTGAGCCTAACTCAGGATCTTTTCTATTTGGACCCCATTGCTCAAAAGGGGCCAAGCTTGGTAATGCCACCTAGACCCGCCTCCCAGCTGATAGGAGATAAACTCCTCTGGTCTAGCATTTGATGATTTATTTTCTTCAAGGGCCATGATTGCAGATTGACCTGGTGTTGCTGCTGATTCTCCCTTGTCCTCTATCATTGCTGCTTTCCCTTTCCTGTGCCTGATTTCATCCTACGCATCCTCAGCCAGCACTGATAACTTCTCCTGAAATACGACCTCTAAATCACTGAGCAAGTTATCTACTTGAGCCACCACGACATCTCCCTCCTCTTCGATGGATGGGGAATCCACAAAGTAAGCACTGGTGGCCCTCAATGGTATTTCAAGAACATGTTTCGACTGCATTGACTGTAGTCCTCTCACCACTGTCTACTGCTCTGATGCGATTACTGCTGACTCTGCCCTTGCTGCATCCCAAACTGCAAATTGATTGGTAGATAGACCTTCTACTGACTCTGGAGGCGGCAATGTTAGCATAGCTATCCTTGGGGACACGGATGACGCTGAACCCATTCTGAAGTCCATAATTTCCTCCTCCGAGTAGTAGTCCTCTACGCATACCCATTCTGACTTACTGATAGGCTCATTGGGCTCGGATTCTGCAAGCATGAAATTTTGATTGGGATCCAGCAATCCTGCACAGACAAAATTGTTTAAATCTCATGGAATAATGAGCTTTTGAAACTTACGATGCCTTGCGCATCTGTCCTGTGTCTTGTGCTCGTAACCCAGTCCTTCAAACTCGCGTCTTCTTTCCACTGCAATTGGTTCTGCGATCCCCTGGCCATTTCGCCTGAGAGGTGCTCCTTCCTCGTACCCCCATCTCTGACATAAATTCTTGACCATCAAAAAGGGGTTGCGAAAACGACCAAATGACTGGCACGCTCAAGAATAGGAATGAAATTGATCGGTTCAAAACCGTCGACACGGTAAAGTATGGCAGAGGGACTAGAATCAAAGCGGACAGAATGGGAGGAGACTGAAGAAACAGCCTCAACCCTCTCCTCTTCGAGGTTTTCCACCATTACAACAACGATGTCATTGTTCCAATGGAATTTTATCATGCGATGGAGGGTTGAGGGGATGACCTGATGCTTGTGGAGGCAAGGGCGCCCAAGCAGGAGATTGAGGGATGGTTCGAGGTCAACGACGTAAAACTCAACCTCGAAATAGGTAGGGCCAATTATCAGAGGAAAGGTCAGAATCCCTAAAGCATCATGGTGCGTGTTATCAAAGGCCGTCATTCACTTTACAGTCGGAGTAATGTCCTCCGATTTGAAGCCCACCTGACATGCAGTCCGTAAGGGGTAGATGTTCAAACCGGCACCATTAGTAACCAGTGTAAGTGGAATGTGGAAACTCTAGTACTCCACCGCAATGAATAGGGGCTGATTATGATTTGTCCCCGTCGGAGGAAGCTCGGAGCTGGAGAAGGAAATAACCTCACGTGTAGCTATCATTCCCACCATGTTTTCCAAGGCTGAGGGTTGTATTGTTGAGGAAACATGGGCAGCCTGGAAGACTCGGAGAAATGCTTCTCTATGTTCAGTCGAGGTGTGGATAAGGTCCCAGATGGAAATATCTGCCTTAATTTTCTTCAGCTCGGCGGTAATGTCTGCTACTGGTGGATCGGATCTGGTGGTAAGATTAGCTCTGATGGTGGTCTCTACAGGGTTTGGACCAAGAATGCTAGCTCTAACTTGGGTAGAGGAGGCCACACGCTGACTAGTCTTGTTTACTGGGGCTGGGGCCTTGTATACCCTTCCCGACCGTGTTACCTCTGGGCACATTTCGGCAGTGTAACTGTAGGGCATGCGGTGGGTGTCCTGTGTCAGGTTGATAACCATAGGAGCACGGCCTCTTAACTCTATAGGGATTAGTGCTGGCAAAGAGGGTTTTGGCATTTGGTTGGCCGAGTTTTGCCTGGGTCTAAATAACAAATAGACTGTTGGTGGGGCGGATTGCACTGTGGGTCTGGCAGTCGCACGCCTCAGTCGAGTAGTCAATTGAATCATGTTCACAGAAGAATTGACACTATCAAGGAAAGATTGACTCAGTTGATAAGAAATGGGCTCAGAAACATCATGGATGAGGCGAGAAAGATCAAAAGGTTCGACCTCATCTAAAAAATGGAATGGACTCCCGAAGTCCCTACTGCGTGCTCAAGCAGGGGTTGGTTGACTATGTTGCCTGATGTGGATGCAGATGCGTGGGGTGCTCGTGCAGTGGGCCTAGGTTCTGCCTCCTGAGTGTTGATGGTGATTGCCTTGCGGTCAATCAGATTCTGAATAGCATTCCGAAGTGTGTAGCAATTATCCGTAGAGTGCCCAACGACTCTATGGTAACTGCAAAATAAATCCGCCTTAAACCATGGTGGAATCGGGTTTGGTGGAGGGCGGATTTCTGGAAGCTTCAGTAGCGATGCTACCTTGGCAAATATGATGCTCAGTAGCTCGACCGGAGGAGTGGAGTCTCTCTCAGGTCATGGTGACCACCTAGGCCTTAGGTAACACCCTTGCCTCGCCGGTGCTGGCTGGTAGGCTGGTTCAGCGGTGGTTGTGATATGTGAAGTGCATGATGCCCTACGTGTAGGTGCATAAATGACCTAATTACGAGCTGGCGGGTTCACCACATTCGCTGGCATAGCAGGAGCTCCCACATACGCCACAACATTCTTAGCGGACTCCTTCTTCCGGCCAAATCTAGTGTTAGGTCCGTTGTAGCCATTTTAGTGTTACTGGATCCACCAGAAGCCATCGTCTGCTTGGCAAATGCTGCAAGTGCAGGGAAGCTTCCGCTATTCAGTGAACCTTCTACGTGGGTTCCATCTTTAATCAGGGCAGAGAAAGTGGTGACAGGCTGAATGCTCAACAGGGCGCTCAACAGGGCCCTAGTGGTTGGCTGTGCTCCTCGAATAATGATTTCGATAGACTCCTCATTAGAGGGTCTATCGCGCACTTGAGAAGCGAGGGCTCGCCAGCGCTCGATGTACTCCCCGAAGGGCTCGTGGGGCTTCTGCCTTGTTGCGACCAGGTCCTCGTGCTTTGGGACCATGTCGAGATTAAAAGAGTACTACTCAAGAAAAGCTTGACTCAAATTGTTCCAAGTCTTGATGGTGGCCATATCCAGCGATGTGAACCACTTCAGAGTTGGACCGGTGAGACTCTTCCGGAAAAGGCGAATTAGAAGTCGCTCGTCAACTTGAAGCTGAGCAAGATCGCCACAGTATGCCCTCAAATGCAAAATCGGGCAGCCCTTCCTGTTGTACTTCTCGAATTCCGGGATATGGAAGTTCGGTGGGAGAATTGCCTCTGGAAAGTAACAGAGGTCTCGGAATGAGAAAGATTGGCGGTCCCCGCCCTGGACTTGTCGGAGAGCTCTCTCCAGGTCATTCATCCTAGCGCAAAGTGCATTAGGCGTTGCTACTGATATCGAGTGTGCAGCCAGGGTGGGTCTTGCGTACGCTGTATCCAAAGCACCCATGTGCTCCTTGAGAACTATCATCTCGCCACCTGGTGTTGTGGCGTGATGACCAGCGTACCCGTGCATGTGTACCAGTGGTGGAGTGTATGCGGATGCCTGAACCTGATGCATGGGTAAAGAGATGTTATGCTGTGTGGTGCATGCAGTTTTGTGTGGGAGCAACAACTGCTGAACCAGTATGGTCGGGTTCAGAGGACGATGAACTCCCGCCAGCCCGAGAGGCTGACCACCAGATGGCGGAGGAAGATACTATGCATGGTGTGGATAAGATGCTACTGGCAGAGTGGTTAAGTCCATCGGCGAAACAACAGGAAGCTATGGTGACAACTGCAGAGGTGTGGTGACTGGTGCTACATGAACAGCCTGAGCTGGCAGAACAGGATCCTCGGGAATAGTACAGACAGGCGCAGTCAGGGTGGGATCCAAGGAGAAGGCCATGCTTTGCAACCTCTGAGCAAGGGCCAGAAGCTGCTGAGACTGAATGGTGGCGAAACCATCGGTAGCAGTACCGAGGGTCGGAACAGCAAGCGACTGGGATGTCAAAGGGGGCTGGAAGTTCAAAGAGGATGTAGGCTGGATCCCTAACGAAGAGACAATCGCAGCAAACTGAGTGTCCAATGAATGAGGATCAACAGAAGGATAGGGCACTGTTAGATCAGATACCCTAGAAGCTGTTACAGTAACCGCCTCCATTGCGGGCTCTAGACCAGTGAAGGTTTGCCAGTGTCCCGAAACCGAAGGACGATGATCCACAGGTGCTGGGAAGAAGCCACCATGGAGCGATGGAGTAGTAAGTGATGTCAAGGTAAGGGAATGAGGAGGGGCAGTAGTAGGAAACCCCTTTAGAGCAACAGGTGCAGAAGTCACAGAAGCTCGCTGGGCCATAATGGACCGCGAACGGGTGAGGACAGGACTGCGATGGCAAATAAAAGGACGACGCCTACGAGGAGCTATCGTCGGAATCGATGAATAGCTCGGGATCAGACAGTCCAGAATAATACCTCAAGAATGAGGTCACAGAATGGAACTCCCAGGCTTAGACCTAGGAACTCGCAATGAACTCAAATCCTAGCAAAAGGAAAAGAAACCCTAAGTGTCAGTAGAAAAGGGAGAGAGAAAAGAATGAAGACATGACAACACAAGAAAACAAGTTAGCTATGCAATTGTTTATTAGGGTGGCATGAATGGCAAACATGCACATGAATGCTACTAACATGCTCTCTCTCACCATGCATGTCCCACATGGGGCTGACCACATGGGACGCACTCATAGGTTTGGGTTTTGACTCTGGTCAGAAAGTAAGGTCCCCACTCTAAATCCTAGCCAAAGCGCAGGCAGTGAACGAGTGGTGCGTTGTTGGCCTTGTCTCCTGCAGTAGCATAGAGCTGTACCCTCTACTAGCACCGACACGACCCCGGACAAGGGGGGACAAACTAGCAACACGTCCTATGCCAAAGCTATAGAACGGGATGCTAGATTGTCCTTCGCAAACTGTGGGTAGACCGAGAGGAGAAGATGCATGCTTTCTAAAATGATCATTCATGTGATATGCTTTTGTGTCTTTCACTTGCATTTTATTAGACCAGAGGGGATTGTGAGCATTTGTCTCTAGTTATGCCTTATTAATTGTTCAATTGAGTTTGTGTGTTTTATTTTGATCAGATAGGGAAGCAAACAAGTCTTTACTCTCCTAATCATGGCAAATTTAAAAAGAAGGGAAAAAACACACAAGAATAGCATCCAAACAAGGTCCAGCAAAGGCGTAAACATGGCATGTGCTGCTGTAGTGCTCAAGTAGGTGAATAAAGGCAAGTATCGACAAACAAAGCATGAAACAGATCATGTGCATGTGCAGTGGCATAGCAACAGTGTAAAGAAAGCGAAAAAAGGCATGTGCAGTCAAATATGTACAAGCAAATAAGAACAAGCAGGCAAGCATAATGCAAACAAACCAAAGACAAGTAGGGAAACCAAAATGAAAGCTAGAATCTGGTTATCCCCAGTGGAGTCGCTAATTCCTGTGACCATGCCGGTGGAACCCCTAGGCGTGGATCTCCAACCTACTTTGGTGTGCGGAAACACACGGGGAGATCCGAGACAGTCATGGCGAAAATGGTGAATCCAGAGGAAGAGACAAGACTCGAAAACACCAAAGGGAAAACAAAAAGGATAAGAAAAGGAGTCGCCACCTAGCCTTTTAATGGAAAGACGAGGAAAACCAAAAAAAACCACAAAAAGGCAGAAAGCAAACAAGATGCAAAGATGCATGTGTGATTTGTGCCTAATGGATAATGCAAGATGAATGCGGGCCAGAGAAAGGGAATGATTCTGGTTACGCATGGGGAAGGGGTTAGGCACCCCCATGCGCCCGAGAAAACTTGGTCTTTCTAGGTTTCCTACTGTCTATGGTCTGCTGAATGCGTGGTTGCTTATTCTATTTGCTCATGCATGAAAATGACCAAAAACATGCCAAATCAAGGAGAAGTGAAATCAAAGGAAAAAGTTAATCCGAGGGTCAAAAGTAGGCATTGTTAATGCCGCTTTACTGTACGCCCTTGGGCGATGAGGAAAATCGTGAAACTCTCGGAAAGCGTCTCACAAAATAGCGGAAATTGGGATAAATCCGAGAAAATCAAAAAGGGGAAAATAATCCTTGTTTCGGGACCATGTCGGCTTTGTGAAGCCTTTTACTATACGCCCTCGGGCGATGGAAAACCAAAGCAAATGAAAACTACGGAAAACCAAGGAAAACCTAGAAAACGAGAAGAAAACAAAGCTCGAAACAAAGCAAGAAAGCGTGCACCAAGCAAGGCAAAATAGACGGGAAAAATCGTGCAAAAAGATGTGAAAAGTTTGCAAAATGCAAGTGTGTGTGCAAATCTAAAAACTCCAGGGGGTTTGTGAAAAAAAGCCAAAATCCGAAGAAAATCGAAGTCCAGAAGCCGAAATCATCGAGAAACACATAGGAAAACACATCCTATGCATGTATGAAGAAATCTTGGGTCAAAATGTGCTCTCCTAGTGCAAATGAAGTTCTCTAGGGGTTAAAATGCAATTTACCCACTAATGCATGCAATGCATAGCAATTCAGCATAAAATCAGGGTAAAAATGCAAGAAAAAGGCTCAAAAATAACCTAGGAAGATTCAGGGGCAAAATGGTCATTTTACCCCTTAAAACAGGCAATCAGAGTAAAATCAATGAAATTCAAGGGCTAAACTACAAATAACCCAACAAACAAAGCATCCAGAAGAAATTCAGTAAAAACAGAGGGTTAAAATGCAATTAAACCATGAAACCATGCTTTTGGAATGTTTTAAAACAAAGTAAGGGAGTTTTATGCAATTTTCATAGCAAAAAAAGCCTCTTGGAAGTTTTCTGTAAAAGACAAGGGTCTAAATGCAATTTTCCTAGTGAAAACATGCTTCTGGAAAAGTTTCAGAGAAGTATGAGGGCTAACATGCAATTAAGCCAGCAAAATAAATCTTTCAGAATCATTTTAGAAATATGAGGGCTTATATGCAATTTTCACTGTAAAAATGAACTGTCAGAAACATTTTTAGAAAGCTCAGGGCCTTTTATGCAATTTTCACAGGAAATTGAACTTGCAGGAAGTTTTTAAGAAAGTGCAAGGTCCTTTTAGCAAAATGTTTGAAAGAAAATATGTTTCAAAGACACTAGGGGCTTTTATGAAAGTTTTAAACTCAGAAAACATTACTTTAAATGTTCAGTGTAAAACATGTAATATTTTCAGTTAAAACTTTATTCGAAACATTTTAGAAAAATGATTGCAGGACCTATATGCAATAAAATGACCAAAAATTAATTCCAGAAGGACCTAATTGCAAGAAAAACATAAACTCCAGATATTATTTAAAATAAAGTTTTAAATGTTTTTTTAAAATGAAAAAGAAACGACGGTCGCCGGCGACGGAGCTCGCCAACGACAACCGCCGGAGATGGGCAAACTAAGCCTTCCCGTGGGAAGCAAGAGGGAGAAGCAAGGAACACATCCAACGGTGTGGATGGGATGACCAACGGCTGGAACGACCTCCCCACCTTCCTCGCCGTCGAGGTGCTCCAGCGATGATGTCGGGGAAGAAGGAGCTCTCCGAAGGCTGAGGAACGGTGTTCCAAGGCTCCTGGTGGCTGAGGGATGCTGCGGGGACCATTTCAGAGTGGCGCGAAGGTTGGTGGAGCGAGGTGGTGGCCTGACCGTCGTCGCGGCGGCTTTCTCCGGTGAGCGGCGTTGTTGGGACGATCGGGAGCTCGTGGCGTGGATCCAAAGGTTTGGGAGTGCTTGCAGGGCATGATGGATGGTGTCTGGACCAACGGAGGGGTGCGGGAGGCTGGAGGCTACTCTAGATCCCATCATCATCTCCGACGACGGTGGTATCAGAGCGCTATTCCGGTAGGGGTTGCGCGGGCTGCTGGGAGCGACGGAACGGCAACGGCAGGGCACGGCGAGCTCCAGGAAGACCAGAGGAGGAGGAAAGAGGGCTTGATGGTCTAGGAGACTTCCTGGATTGCCCCTCCCCCGCCCCCCCCCGGCCCACCTTTGTTGCTGGAGAATCGGCGACGGCGGGGCACAAAGGGGCTCCGGAGGCCAAGGGATTGCTCTGGATCCCTTGGAACCGCTTCGGAAAGAGAGAGGAGGGCAGGAAGACTAGAATTAAAGAAATTAAGAGAGGTTAAGGCGTGTACCTAGCTAGAGACTGTCGCCGGAGCTCTGGGAGCGACACTGGCTCTCAGCTCCTCTCCTGTGCTCTCCTCGCTCTAGCACTCTGATTCTCTCTCTCTCTCTCTCATTTTTCTCTCTCGAGTGGTCTCGAGGTGTCTCTCTTCTTTGAATGTGTGTGGCCTCCTCTTTATATAGGTGAACCCAACAAAAACCTGTAACAGAATCTCCCACTCGTAACAGCCTGGCCGACAAACCTGCCCCACTTTCTAACCAACTTTGCACCCCACCTAACAGATTAACAAACATTCCTAACGGCTTTCCCCTCCTGTCCCCTTGGCTGCTGGCAGGAGATCAATGGCGATCCAGAGCTCCGGCGATGGCTGATCGGACGACTGGGGCTACTCTGTGATGCTAGACTGATGAGGCTCGAGCTGGGCTGAACTCAGTAGGGGAGGATTCAGGCTGAATTCATGAAGTCTGGTGAAGAGAAAATGGGTTCAGTGGGATGTGGTTTGACTTTGGCCAATTTTGATTAAATGAAAGGAAGAAATGGTTTAATATTGATGAATAAAATGTTGGTTTCATTTGGACTGAATTGTTGGCTGACGTTATGGGCTTTGGGCCAATGTGGACTCATTTGGGCTCAATGGGCCTCAGGGCTTCATGGGCCTCCATGGGCCTATGTGGGCCATGTGGGTCCAAATGGGTTTAGGTGGGCCCAATGAGCTTAAAAAGTGTTAAACGAGCCTAAATAGATTTGATGGGCCAAAATGGACTCAGATTAGGTTTAATGGACCTATGTGGGCCTTGTGGGCCCACATGGGCCTAATTAGGGTTGAATGGGTCCAAATGGGCTAAATGGGCCTAGGGGTTTGAGCTCAGCCACCACATCTCCATCCTGCAAAATCATAAAATTGGGGTGTCTACAGGAGAAGACATCCTTTATCACCTCTTAGGGAGTTTTCTACTATCGTGTGATGCCATTTGGGCTCAAGAATGCTGGCACCACTTATCAGAGGGTAATGATTGCACTTTTCCATGATATCATGCATCAGGAATTAGAGGTTTATGTAGACGATATGATCGCCAAGTCCAAAGAACCTGAAGAACACCTGGTCTATTTGAGAAAGTTGTTCGACCACCTCAGAAAATACAAGTTCTGTCTTAACCCCAACGAATACGTATTCGGGGTGTCATCTGGCAAGCTTCTAGGGTACATCATCAGTCAAAGGGGAATCGAGGTCGACCCTAGCATAGCAACAACCATCATTGATATGCCTCCCCCTACATCTGAAAAGAAGTTCAGAGTTTATTGGGCCGATTACAGTATATCAGCTGGGTAATCGTGCAGCTGACCCCCATTTGTGAGCCTATCTTTAAGCTGTTAAGAAAGAATGCATAGGTCCACTGGAACGAGGAATGTCAAGCTACATTCGACAAAATCAAGCAGCTCCTAACAAAACCTCCCGTCCTAGTTCCACCCACACTAGGACGATCTCTGTTGCTATATCTCTCCACCACCCAACACTCCATGGGCGCAGTCCTTGGGTAGCACGATGAGATAGGTCGTAGGGAGAGAGCCATCTACCACCTGAGTAAGAAGTTCAATGACTGCGAAGCCAGGTACAATCCCATCGAAAAGATATGCTTATCCATTGTTTGGGCCACCCAACGCCTTAGGCACTATTCGATGACGTATCTAGTCCTTCTCCTATACTGGCATGTCCCCACGAAGTACTTGTTCCAAAAGCCAACATTAGTGGGACAATGCGTGAAATTGTAGCTGATGCTATCGCAATACAACATTACATTTGTCACGCAAAAATCAATGAAGGGGCAAGTAGTGGCATACCACCTAGCTAACCTACCATTGCTAGAATACAAGCCATTGCAAACATAGTTCCTTGATGAAGACATCCTATTCGCTATGGGAGATATAGATTCCAAGAAGCCAGAAGACATGTCCCAGTGGCATCTGTACTTTGATGGAGCTTTCAACAAGAGGGGCAGTGGAATCAACACGGTATTGTCAACACCATAGGGACAGATGACTCCCTTCTCTACAAAGCTCACTTTCGAGTGCACCAACAATGAAGCCAAGTACGAGGCGTGCATCATGGGACTGCAAATCGCATTAGAACATCACACATAAAACCTACAGGTGCATGGGGATGCCATGTTAGTCATATCCCAGATCAACGATGAATGGAAAACTAAAGATCCAAAGCTTGTGCCATATCATGAGTACCTTTTGCAACTCGTCAAGGAGTTCGAAGAAGTGCGCTTTTCCTTCATAAGTAGAGCCAAAATTCCTACGCAGATGCACTGGCAACACTTGTAGCTTGTTACCCAAGTAGAGCAGCCCGTCCATTGCATGAGCATAGAAGAGGTGGACTTGCCAGTAGAGCTTCCCTAGTATAACGACATCTATAGACACCCTAATTTCCCAATTTTACAGGATGGAGATGTGGTAGTTGATCTCTAACCCTAATTGAATCCATTAAAGCCCACTTGGGCCCACAAGATCCATTTAAGCCAACAAGGCCCATTTGACTCATTCAAGGCCCATCTAACTCATTCATGGCCCATCTAACTCATTCAAGACCCATTTAGCCTACTTGGGCCCATAAAGCCCACATAGGCCCATTAAGCCCACTTTGGGCCCACAACAATTCAACCTATTTCTTTTCTTCTCTTTTTCTTCCAACCCAACACCTCATTTCTTCCTCTCTATATTCATTATTTTCCTTCTTCATTTACTGATTTTTTTTTACCAAAAAATACAAATCCCACACCCCATTTCTTCTCTACTAATTCAACCATTGAACTTATTCCTTCTCCTTATTCCTCTCACAAAAGAGCAACTAAACCCATCTATGCCCTACTAGTTTCATCAACCTTTTCCCCAGATCAAGCCCCACTGATCCAGCACGAGCCAGAGCAGCCTGGGCCATTGATGTGCTGCCGTTGCGCTTGGATCACCGTTGATCCTTGTCGGCGATTGTAACCATGCCGGCGAGGAGGATCGCAAAATAATGTGAAACGGTCGGCAAAATCATGTCGAAAAAACAAAACAAAATGCAGAAATGCAGGAGTCGCGACCTAGTCTATTATGGAAGACGAGGAAAACCATAAACATGAAAAATCATGCAAAACAATAAGGACAGGTCTGCGAAAAACAGAAAGATGTGGGTAAGGATCCCTGTTACGTACGAGGAAGGTGTTAGGCACCCTCGCACGCCTGATAAAAT
>JAMKQA010016173.1:0-14538 GCA_024699735.1 Posidonia australis
TTTACATGGTGTTTCTTGATCTTATGCACTCACATAATGTTTTCAGTATTTAATCATAACATCTGCATCGTTCTTTTAGCATAAATCATTATCCACTGGCAGTTCTGGGTCAGGTTCTGGATCAACAGCAGTCTGAACCAAAACCTGGGGCACACCATTCTGGCGCACCTTCCAGGCGCACCAGACTGGCGCACCTAACCAGAGCACCAGTCTAGCGCATGCCTTTGCTGCACAGATTGGTCAGAGGGCATTTTGCATGCATGTTTTCATGGTTTTCTCCAGATGGCTTCCACTGTGATTTCTGTTTTAATGATTCTCTGGTATTCCATGATTCTGTTCGATCTCTTTTGCCATGGATTTGTGGGTTTCTGCTCTGTTCTCCCGATTCATTTGATCAGACTATTTGGACTCTAGTAGGCTGTATTTTGCACGCTTTGTCCTATACGGAAAGCTAGTACTTCAGCCCATAATCCAGAGGCATGGATGATCTAGTTTTCCTTACTTTAGTTGCATAGGTGTGGCTCTGTGTGAGGCTATTTGCCCTTGAACATAGGGTTCGCCAACTCTTGCATATGCATCATGATTCGGTTTCCTCGGGTCTTTACAGCTTTCCCGGATGCCTCTTTGAGATTTATGCTTTCCTGAATGCATCTTTATAAGATTTAGCCTTGCATATTTGCCCTGTTTTAACTCTGCAACATTCTGGCCCACCTAGGCGCACATATGTGGTGCACCAGATTGACTCACCAATCATTTGAAGATCTATTTTGTGTTTTCTGTTGATTTCTTGAGATTCGCTTGATGGTTCTTGGTGTTGCTTGTCTGGTTTCGAAGATCTCCTCGAGATCTTCATTTTGATATATTGTTTGCATGGTTTGGATTGGTGGTTTTCAGGTTTGGGACTTTGAGTCTTGTTTTAGGTGTCCTAGGTTCGTCTGGTTTGGTATGTTGAATTATTTCAGTATACCATTCTGGACTTCCAGAATGTTCCCTTGATCCTTGATTTGGTCGATCGAATTTATTCTGTCTATCGTTCTATATCTTGGGTGTTAACATGGCATCCTAGTTCGGTCGACTGGTCGTTTTCGGTATGTTGGATCAGAGGATTTTGGACGACCGTTCCCTTTTTGGTCTGCCAAATTGGTCTCCTAAGTCTTGGTTCGGTCGACCGTTTTGGTTCGATTTGCCGAACCAGACTTGGACCCTTATACTTGGTTTTGTTGGGTTGATTAATATAGATATATATATATATATATATATATTAATGTTAAAGATAATAAATATAATGGCATAAATGGCTAGGATAATCATTTGAATGATTATAGGGTTTGCCTAAAATGAATTGGTAAGAGATTATCTGGGATATGGGTAGAATAAATAATGAAATGATTTAGAAATAATAGGTTCTTTCCCTTGATGGTTTAGACTAGAGTTTAGAGATAATGATAGCATCCATAGGTCTAGGGCTTGTGTAGTTTTGTGCGTGGTGCACTGAATGGAGTACTCTGTGGTACTATTCTGAGTGTTTGAGCCGCTCTGATTGTGCGCACGAGCCAGTAGGTGTCTTACACTTGGTGCCAGAGCATATAGTTTTGTTTGTGTTTGCTTTGTTGTGATGTCTTCTGGGTGGGTTTGACACTTAGAGAACGTTTTTGTTGGTGTTTTCTTGGGTTGTGGTCGTAGGTTGAGTGTGATGCTCGTGAACCCAAACGCTCCCAAGGTGTTTTGCCTGGGCTTGACAGGAGAGCTATTGAGGTTGTGTTTTGTTTGTGGTTTCTCGGCCTTTGGTTTTTGTGCTATTACTGGACACAGTGTTTCTTGAGTTTTAAAGGATGCTTAATGGTTTTGAAAAAGTTTTCTAAAAAGAGAGTTTTCGAAAGAGAAAAGTACATATTTGAAAATGATTTTGGAAAGAGTTTTTCAGTGCTCCTGTTTACATTGGGAACCAATAGATTAAGGCGAGTGTTCGTTGAGTCTTGGAGGTATGACACTCCTTGATTGTCATTCGCGGGGCCAAGGTTAAGGTCTGTGGCTTGAGTTGTTTCGTGGCATGATGGGGAGGTATGATACTCCTACTATCGTTGTGAGTACAAAGGTTCAGGTATTGTCGGGTGGGGAGGTATGAGACTCCTTCCTGAGTACCGTGTGGAGGGTGTCATGAGGAGACATACCCTGTGGTGGCCAGTGCGGGTGGGAAGCGTGCTTCATAGCTGGTAACGTTCTAAGAGACAGGACTGCTTTCCTAGGCGGGGTTGGCTTTGTGAGGGTTCTCTAGGTGGGAGAATCGCGAGACGACGTGGTTTCTGCACAGGATGGCACGTCGTGGCAGTGCAGACACCATGGTCGCTCATCGGTGGACTGCTTATGGCCAATGTTGTTTGTTTGACACTGGGCAGTTTGACACACTGTTTGTGCTTGTGTTTTGTGCGGAGTCCTGGTTCATGAAATCAGGCTCTGGGCCTATAGGAGGCCGTGGCTTTGGCGCCTGTTGAGGCGTAGTGGTTTGGGAGCAGAGGCTCTATGGCTTGGTGTTGTGCTTAGGTTCAGAGAGGACCATGTTGTGCAGAGCAGAGACTCTGTAGTTATGCTTTGGTGTGGTTTTGGGCTTGAGATGGCGAGAATAGTCTTCTTGGACTTGCATAAAAGGTATTAAAAGTGCACGCATGAGGTTTTGAAAGGAAAATATAAAGAATGGTTTTAAAGGCATAGTTTTGTGTTTTTATGGCCTATTGGGCGGTGGTAGACTGTCTGGTTTTGGTATTGTGGCATTTGGGTGTGATGCCTGTGCTTGCTTGTCCTCGGCATAAGTTATCGAGTTGTAGGTGGAGTGCGTACTGGGTGACCGTTGAGTGGTACTCACGTGCACTTGTTTTGTATGTTTTGACAGGTGCAGGATAGTAGCTATTGGTTGTTAGTGCATATAAGAGGAGTCATGCAGCCATACATCAGTGATTCATGTGAGTGTTAGTTTAGTTTTATTTCTGTTGCTTAGTAGTTTTATTTTACTGTTGAGAGTACTTAATCTTAACTGCATTATTAGTGTAATTGTTGGTTAATAATAAAGATAAAATAAATAATTAAATGAAAATTTATAACTAGATTTAATAATAATGGCTTGGGAGTCATGACACCACAACTCCTTGTCCTTCTACATTGGCGGTGGGTTGGTGTTGTAATGACGAAAGGTTGAGACTTTGGGGATGAAGGGTTGGGGTGTTGTAGGTGCGACCGTTAGTTCTCAAGGTTTTCGTTGGAGTGGTGAGTGTGTTATTGTTGTTGAGGTGTCGTTGGGTAATTTTTGTTGAGGTGTCCTTCTACATTGGTGAGTGTGTTATTATCCAATTTGGCAAAAGAAGTAGAAGAAGAGGTTGTAGAAATGTAAGGAAGAAGAAGAAGAAGAAGAAGAGCCTTGGTGACAATTGGAGCTTTTAAAAAAGGAAAAAGAAGGAAAAAAAAAGACATGTAAGTAATTTTAGTTTGTGAAGGCATATGAGAACAAGGGTATTTAAGTAATTCGACATGCATTTATCGACCCTTACTGACGTTATGTGATGAAAGTTACCTACATGGTATTGTAAACAAGTCTTTTACTAAATAAGGTTGGCAAGTAAATAGTATGTAATTGTCGACATATCATCAAATATGTAACTTTTTAAGGACATGTAAGTAAATTTTCCTTAATTATTTTGTATAATATCAACTTTCAAAAAAATAAAATGTGTAACATTTGAAATAGGATTCTCATGGCTCAAGTCAAATTCATTAATCTGTTTGACTCGACTATTATTTTAAGGTATGAGTTGAAATTTTAAACTTAATTAGACCTATTAATACATAACTCGTAAATCCAGACTACCAACGGGTTGAGTAATGGATAGAATATATCACTTGATTCGTTAATCTGTAAGAGTATATTGATTATTTTAAACTTGTGTTTTCATATTACTTGTCTTTGTAATATCGATATTAATTTAACAATGTGTATTACTTTACTTGATAAGATGGAAGACCTTTTTGCACTCAAAGAGTATTAGAGATTTAGATTATTAATTAACTATATTGGTTGTGTATGATAATAACTTTTAGGACATATTTATTTGATTTTGTTAGTACGAATTATTAATGTTGAAATTATTAAATTAATAAACTATTATTCTTATAAATTATATTTATTTGATTTTATTTGTATAGATTGATGATTATGTTTATTGTGCTTCTTCTGTAATTTATAATAATAGATGTATACATACACTTTGAATCATCATAAGTACATACATAAGAGTGGTCTCCTGTATATCCATGAATTGCAGGGGTTTATTCCCATAGCCTGAATCCTAGCCTATTAGATTACAGATTGACCCTAACTTACCCTGCCCGTTGACATCCTTAATCCGAAGTCCACTCGTTAGTTTTCACGTGCCATGGCTTGAACCAGTGTCCATCCCAACGAGTTGATGCTGGCGGACTGGGTGTTAAATAAGTTGGCTAGTATAAGATCGTCAGCGGACTTTTCCCTGCGCTACGACCGCTGGGCGGTCCAGAAACATACAGGAGGGAAGGGGGACTGGGGGGTGGGGTTTGGAAATTTCCACTGAGCGGAGGGGGAGCGGAGGGGAAGATTTCTCTATTCAATAATGGATTCTAGGTTACTTCAAGCGGCGAGGTCCGACGATGTCAATGTTCTAAGTCTACTCGCCGAAGAAGACGTACTTGGCGTGACTCCCCAAGGCAACACAGCCCTTCACATAGCAATCAGATGCGGAAGCAAGGGATTCGCTTCGTCGATCTACAATAGCAGTCCGAATGTCCTCTGGAAGGCCAACGTCATGGGGGAGACACCGCTACACTGCGCAGCATCTTGTGGGCGCTTATCGATGGCCGAATGGGTGGCGAAGTTTGTGATCCGCAACCTGATGCAAAAGGAAGGAGCGGAGAAAGAAGATGTAAAGAGGCTGCTGAGGATGACCAACCATGCGGGAGAGACTGCGTTGCATGTTGCACTTCAAAACTATAACGAGATCATGGCAGTATCTCTACTTGAAGCAGATCCAGACCTCTCCCAGTGTGTCAACAACGTCGGTGAATCTGCGCTGTATCTCGCTGCTAACTGTGGCTTCCTTGGGCTGGTGAGCAGAATTTTGCAGTCATCGTCAGCACCCAGCCATGGGGGTTTGCTTGGACGATCCCCTTTGCATGCTGGTATTTGTGCTGGGAGTATTGGTAAGTGGCAGTCACACACACACACACTCTGTCCAGTCTTCTACTTGAATGTTCAAAATTTTAGGTGAGATCTTTTTAACTTGTTTGATCTAAATTTAATTAGAAATCGTGGAAAAGATCCTAAAGGCGAAGCCCGAAGAGATCAAGCGAGTGGATGAAAACCGAAACACACCATTGCACTTTGCTGTATCATTAAATCAGGCAAAGATAGTGAAGCTTCTACTGGAACATGATACTTCTACAGCCTATGCCGTAGATAGCCAAGGGACATCTCCGGTACATCTCGCAGCAGCGTTGGGCCACGCTGAGGTTTTGCAAGTAATTATTGATCATTGCCTAGACTCCTTGGACGTGGTGGATGCAAATGGCAAGAATGCTCTCCATGTTGCTGTTGAGAACGGGAGGGTTGGTGTCACTGAGCTTATCCTTAGCAAGATGGAGCTCGGGGGACTCATCAACCAACGGGATGCTGATGGCAACACTCCGTCACATCTTGCTTCCATTAACTTTGATTCTGATATTTTGTATAAACTCATCAAGGATGGGAGATTGAACAGAAGAACCGAGAACCACAAGGGATACACAACCCTCGACATCTTGCTTAAAGACGACGACTCTAGTGTGCTATGGAAACAGGTTAGACTTTTTATACACTACACTACAATTTCGTTTTCTTTATTTGATCTAATATAGTAGAATCACGCAGTAGTCTGTAGCACAACTGCACAAGTTGTCAAACAGCCATCTTTACCCAAAATGGAATTGGTCTATTGAGATATCCCTATATAAATAATTTATTTAACACCCAAATTGCGTGCATTTTATGTGTATATTTTTCCAGTAAGACTGGCTAGTGCTCACAAACATATCGAATAATGCATTGAAAATCAAATTCATATAAAGAGAAAAATTCATGTTAGCCACCTACTGGTGATAACTATTTTATTTTTTTTATTTTCAAAATAATAAAAATCATAAACAAATACTGTTTTTCTAAACATGCACTCTAGACCACGAAGCCCTAGCCACTACTCTAAAGCTCTTCTCCTCCGCACCACCTCCTTCAACTGGGAGGCCTTCAAGGCTAGCCTCCTGGAGGAGGAGGATGCTCCTGCTCCTGCTGCTCCGATCCGCAACACTTGTCGCAGATCCCGGAGAAATGTGGCGGGCTCTGTCTTTCCCCTTGAGATCGAGGAGAGGCATCGGGTGGAGAGGGACGCCCTTTGTTTTTCCAACGGCATACGGAACCGTAGATCGAGGAAGAAGGTACTCCCTTCCTCGCAGGTATGTGATGCCGTGGTGCTTTCCCCTTCTTTGCCTCTGTCTGCGATGGTAACCTTCCATCGGCGACAGCCAACCCCCTTCTTCTGGAACTCAGCTTCCAGCTAGGGTTTTCCTGTCGGGATAACCCCTCCTGGGGTGGCTCCGATCTATTTTTTTGTCACTATGGCTCGTTGTTGGTGTTGGTGTACGATAGTTCATCGTTTAGCATCCCACTCGCAGTAAACCTAGCATTATCTGTGGATAGTTTTATGCATGTTAAATCTTTACGTTTTAGTTGGATTTTAAATTTAGATCTCTATCATCTGAGCTTGGATCTGGCTCCCCTCTTGTCTGGATGGAGAAATCTTCCGTTCTCTGTCGAGTTTTTTGAAAACTCTCGCTCAAGGGGTCTTGGACGGTCACTTTCGAAGGAGACTCGGGCCTTGTCGCGGTTCTCCAATGCTAATAAGGCTAGCTCCTCGACGGCGACCGTTTCCTTAGATTGATCTCCAGACTAGGAAGTTTCCCAACTCTTCTCCTCTCCTTCTGATCCAGTGGTTCCCACTGTGTCCTCGATCGGCGGGTTGCCGTTAGTGGGCGGTAGGATAGCTTTCCCAATCGTTTCCTTGACGGAGACAGTTGGGCTGCGGTCTGCATGCCCTGTCAGGCCCTCTGAATCTGCAGAGTCCGCCTCGAGTTCCGTGTGGAACTACTCATCCTTCAGAGTTCCAGTAATCCCGCAGGTATATCATAAGCCCCCCTTTAACCAGGACTTATGCCCCGATTCTCTTTGGGGGAGCGTCATTTCAAATTACAACTGCGAGCCTGGTGCTAATCCCGATCCCGACTCGGTGACATTTATTCCACTCGAGTCCCGAGCCGACGCAGTTCTTTCCCACTACGCTTTGGCTCATGAGAGCTTTTCTGACAACTGGCATTTAAGGCGCCGCTCTCCTACCCCTCACGATGACTGTCAGTCGTTTCCGTGCACAGTCTGCACGCCTTCCTCGCCTTGGGTTAACCCCAACTCCGACTCGGTGTCATTCACTCCGCTCGAGCCTCGAACCGAGGTAGAACATTCCCACTACGTTACGGTTCATGAGTGCTTTTATGACAACTGGCATTTAAGGCGCCGTTCACCTGTCACTCACGACGACTGCCAGTCGTTTCCGTGCGCAGTCTGCACGTCTTCCTCGACCCTCTTTTCCAGTGACGGTTCTGGACTCATGTCAGCACGATCTACTAACACTGGGATTACCTCTGATATTCTGGATCCACCTACCCTCCCTTTCTCAGTTGGCTCTCGTTTTGCTCCCCTTGCCTCCCTTACTCTTGCCCAGAGGAACGAAACGTCTCATCCCTTGGCAGCGCCTGCGGAGTGGACCACGGTGAATCGTCGGAAGCCTTGCCCCCCTCTGGTAACTTTCTGTCGAGCCTCTGGCCGCTGCTTTAACTGTGGCCTTCTTGGCCACATCAAGAGTAACTGTAAATATTCAGGTCTGTGTTTTCGTTGTCTTTTTCCTACTCATTCTGTGGCTATATGCAAATTTTTTCAGGGAGAAAAATGGTCTGCTCCTCCGCCCCCCAGCATGGCGGGTCTTTCCCCTCATTTCCCTACCATTATCCCTCCTTCCGAGGCAACCTGCGATCTTCTCCTCTCCCTCTCTTGCTGTGCTCTTGTATCTTCCTTTTCTACCCAACTGACCAAGGAACTTCTCGAGCACCACATAGCTACCAACTGGCCCCTGGTTTCCGGTGTCGAAGTCAAGGACTCAGCCCCTGGTAAATTTCTTCTTAGATTCCCCTCCCCTAAGATAAAGATAGACACCCTGAACCTTTACGGTTCCTCATTGCAAACTCTTTCTGCCTCTTTCACTCATTGGACTCCTCAGTCTAATGCGGTCTTCATCCTTAGAGAGGAGGGAGTATGGGTAAGACTAGAAGGTATCCCACACCACCTTTGGAATGTGAACGTATTTAGATGCATGGTAGCCGACTTTGCCGATCTTCTAGAAGTGGACCTCACTGTCGAACGAGCAAAACAGTAGAGCTTTGCTCGTTGCTGGATTTTGTTGCATCATGGGAAAGATTTACCCGACACTCGCTTCTATGCTTTTGGTCGTATAGTATATCCTATTAAGTTCAGACCTAGTTGGGATATCTGTGGTCCCTCCCTCCTCCCAGCACGTCCCTGTAGCCTGGCCCTCTCGACCTTCCCCCGTCACTCATCAGAAAGTTCCCCCCTAATAGGAAATCCTTCAAAGCAACTAAGAGCTGGCGTGGGAACAGGTCTGGGAAAACCTCTAGACCGGGGATAAACGTATAGACTAGGTCCTCCTCTCTTCCACATCCCAGTGATCCTTCCCTTGTCTCTGCGGGTATTCTCCCCACCCCGTCTGCCTCTGAAGGATGGTACAAAGCTTCTCCTTCTCCTTTAACTTCTGAAGGTTGGCATAAAGCTTCTCCCACCCCCTGCTTCGGAAGGATGGTATAAAGCTTCTCCCTCCATATCATCCAAAATGGACTGCTCCCAGGGGTGCGACTCTCCGGCAACCCTCGACGAATCCAACTTCGTCCAAGTAGAGATTCGTTGTAGGAATCTTTCTATGGGAAAGTTTAAGAAATTATTGACTTTGTACGATTGTATGGAGAAGGAAGTCTCGGCTGAAAAATCTGCTGATCTGCACTTCTCCCATCCTGACACCTCGATTTACGCCCCAGGTATCAACGAGAATTCCACAGAATATACTGCTCGTAATTTTATTTCTGCTAAATTTGACGCTTTGCCGTCCTCCTTTCACACTGGCTTTGACTTAAGTATGGCAAATATGCATGATAAGGACTTAGACCCCTTGATATGGGACTCCTACCAGCATTTTCAAGAGTTTTGTGAGAAAATTGGTATCTCCCTTAGAACTAATGAAGAGGCACAAAGTTTCTTTTCTCAAATTAGGTTCGATCAGAGGAAACATCCCATTTCCCTGAAGGATCTTAGTTGTTCTTGCGAGAGGGAACTTCCCTCTCGGTCTTCTAACGTGTGTTCATGATTATTGCAGCATGGAATATTAGAGGTTTAGGGTCTTGCTCTAAATCTCGTGCTGTTCGCAATCTAGTCAGATCACAGAAATGTGATGTTCTTATTATTACTGAAACTAAGAAAGATGATTATTCTCTTACCTCGCTTAGAGCTTTAGGGGGCAGGAAAATTACTTTATGGTCATATCTTGCTTCTTCTGGTGCCTCAGGAGGCATTTTGATTGGCTGGAACGATAAAAAGTTGAGCCTTAAGACACACCTGTCGGGCCATTATTGCCTTTCTTTCACTCGAGGACAACTTCGAGTGGTGGCTCACAGGGGTCTATGGTCCTTGTGCATCCAGACTTAAGTCTGACTTTATTGAGGAATTGCAAGGCCTCAGCCAAGTGGTCAGTGAAAACTGGGTCATAGGTGGAGATTTCAACTTGATTAGATATTCTCACGAGCATTCCTCTTGTCCTAGGATTTCTACACATATGTCAAGGTCTAATGATTTTATCGATGGAATGAATTTGGTGGACCTCTCTCCCATCAACTGTTTCTATACTTGGACTAACTTCCAGGCTGATCTCACGATGGTTAAACTTGACCGCTTCCTTGCCTCTACTTCCTGATCGGTTAAATACCCCAACTCATTCTGCTCTAGTAAGGCCAGAGTGGTATCTGACCATGTCCCAATTATATTAAACATTGTTAGGCAGAATTGGGGCCCGTCCCCATTTAGGTTCTACAGATCTTAACTTCTTTTCGACGGATGCCAATCTTTTATTCAGGATTGTTGGCTGAAATCGAGAGATCTATTTTACACATCTAATCCTCTGGCTAGATTCACTTATAAATTGAAATATTTAAAGCAAAGTTTAAAACAATGGATTGACCCAATTAGACTGGAAAGAAGTCATTTATTAAGCAACATTGAAACACGTATCCAAAACATTGATTGCTTAGCAGAGCATTCTATCTTCAATGGAGAGATACGGATAGAGAAACAAGCTCTACGTGAACAGCACTTTGAACTTTTAAGAGAAAAAGAGCTTTTCTGGAAACAAAAATCTAGAATTCAATGGTTGAAAGAGGGAGATTCTAATTCTGCCTTCTGTCATAGTGTGGTTAATTCACATAGACAGAATAATAGTATCTTCTCTCTTACTGTCAATTCCATTTAGATTACATCTCCTTTGGCTATTAGAGAGGAAATTGAAAAGCATTTCTATCATCAATTCAACTTCCAGGATGAACCTAGTGCCTCTCTTAACTGGGACCGCCTGGCTCCCAATAAAATTCCCAATCCTGAATTACATGAAGCACCATTCTCGGAAGAAGAAATCAAGGTAAATTTAACTAGGCTTCCTGGAGACAAAAGTCCTGGACCAGATGGGTTCCCTATGTTTTTCTTCCAACTGTTTTGGAATCTGTTGAAAGATGATATAATGTAAATTTTTCATCATGTCTTCACAGCTAGTGATCCAGACACTCTCTCCCCATTAAATCAGACTTTTATTGTACTAATTCCCAAACGCTTAGGAGTCAACACAATTGCAGAATTTAGACCTATAAGTTTGGTGAATAGTATTAATAAGATCTTTACCAAAACACTGGCCTCTAGGCTCTCCCCTATTCTTAATAAGGTCATTGATAATTCACAGTGTGTCTTTCTTTCTGGACGCTCAATTGGAGACTGTTTCCTTGTAGCCTAGGAAACTCTCCACTTCATGAAGTCCACTAAGGTTTCTGGCTTCATTCTGAAGTTGGATTTTGAGAAGGCTTTCGATAAGGTTAATTGGGAATTCCTTCTAGACTCCCTGTAGGGGTTAGGTTTTGGGGGAAAATGGATATTTTGGATAAAGATGTGCATTTCCTTGCAAAATTCTCTATACTACTCAATAGTACATCCCATGGCTTCTTTGGAGTTGCCAAAGGGTTGAGACAGGAGGACCCTATTTCCCCCTTGCTCTTCATCATTGCTACTCATGTCTTGAATCGCATGTTACAGCTAGCATTAAATCACAAACTTATTCAAGGCATCCAATTCTCACATGGGGGTTCCCATGTATTAAACATTCAATATGCGGATGATACCATTTTATTCCTAGCTGATGGTGCAGAGAATATTGTGAATATTAAACGTATTCTTTGCTGTTTCCAATCTTGTTCAGGGCTTAAAATTAACTTCTCTAAATCATCCCTTACTGGGATTGGGGTAGTTCAAGACTCAATAGATAATGTGTGTAAATTGCTTGGTTGCAAGTCAGCTGATCTGCCTATTATATATTTGGGTTTACCCCTTCATTATAGGAGAGCCACGCGTAGGGACTGGTCTCCTGTAATAGAGAAGTTATACTCTAAATTATCCCACTGGAAAGCACATTTCCTTTCTCTTGGAGGTAGGCTGACACTGATTAACTCAGTTTTATCAGCCATTCCTACTTATTTTATGTGAGTACTCCACATACCTAGGCAGGTTGAGAAAAATATTGACAGGATTAGGAGCAACTTCCTCTGGAAGTCGGATCCTTCTGCTGCCAGGAAAGGAGTGCATTTAGTTAAGTGGGGTTTACTTTGTAGACCTAAACAGCAATATGGCTGGGGGATTATTAATCTCAGGAATTTTAGTTTAGCTCTTAAATCTAAACTAGCTTGGCAATTACTTTCTTATGATTGTCACGCTAAGTGGAAAGACTTAGTGAAGGCCAGGTACATGCGCTATCTTTGGCCTGGGGCTATTTTAAACACCTCCACTAACTATTGCTCCTCTTTGTGGCTTTGCCTTAAAAGCTGCTTTAATATTATTAATTGCTTTTCCTCTCATCATCTGAGTAATAGGGAAGATACCTTATTCTGGGAACACAAATGGTAGAATGAGAATAAATTAAAATATCTTTTCCCAGAACTCTTTTCCATTAGTAGATGGAGGAAAGCCTCTGTCAAACAAATCTGTGAGATAACTGGAGCAGATTTTAACAAGTTGATTGATCTCTCTAAAGTTCAACTAAATGAGTGCCACACTTTGCAACCTCAACTTGATATGTTGGTACATATCATCCAATCTGCTCCCCTGGGGGAGGAGAGGGACGTAATATCTTGGACGCCTACCTCCTCTTTTAACTATTCGGTGAAATCCTGTTATAATATTTTGAATGATGATGGATTAAGATTCAATTTCTATGAGCAAATATGGCAGACTTGGGTTCCGCTTAAGGTTAAATTATTTTCTTGGTTTGTACTTCACAATAAGAATCTCACTAAAGAGAAGTTAGTCAAAAGAGGTTGGGCTGGATCTCCAAGTTGTATTGCAACTTACATATTGAATCTAATAATCATTTATTCATTTTCTGTGATTATGTTTCTCAGATTTGGCAATTTTTCATACATTCTCACTTATACCTAGGCTTTTATAATCTGCATTACTTATTTCAGTATAAACCTGCTCTTAGATTTTATTTAAGTTATTGTGGTTGGTATGTCTTGATTCAAGTTATTCTCTGGATAACTTGGAAAGAAAGAAATAGCAGAATTTTCTGTGGTTCTTTTAAACTTACTTATCGTATTATTTCGGATATCATTGGACTAATGAGTCAACTGTTAGATTCTCTTTCACCAGGGTTTGAGAAGGAGGATCTGAGGAATTCATTATCTTTAATGAAAGTCGCATGGACTGCGAATCAAACCTTTTCTTCAGATGCTCCACTCTCTTCTACTGATACCAATTTGCAACAGACTACTCCTGTTGATGACATAGGGCAGTAGTTTTAATTATTTTCTTATTGAAATAGAACTTGAGTTGCCAGTCCTGCTGGATGGACTGTAACTTAATGACAAGAACATTGCCTTGTCTTCTTTCTGTGAATCTGGCTATGAATTTTGGACTCCTGATTTCCTAGGATTTTTTCCTTGGGTTTGATATCTAATACTACTTATCTTTACAAAAAAAAAATAAAATAAAAATAATTATAGATTAAATATGAAAGAAAAAATTAGATAACATACAATCATCATACAAGGTTAATCAAATAGGTAGAATATGGATATCAATTGTACAAATTTGACTAATATCCATATGCAATACAAAGTTGATGCAAATACAATAAACTCATATTTGATCAATATTTGTATCTATTTTAGTAAGAAGAATAAAAAAAAAAGTTATCTATATTGAGCTTAATGTCATAAAATAGATAAAAATAACATTATATTTAATATATTGTATGGTTGATTCTATATATTTCTCCTCGTAGTAAGGTTTTAACTTTCATATTTACTTTTATGATGTGGATTTACTCATACCCAATACATATCCATATTCAATGCATATGATTATCTTACATATAAAATCAAAACAATAACTGTATTTGTCAGAGAAAGTGGATACAAATATAAAAATACCAATATCTACTCCGTACATGCTCCATTTTGGGCACTATCGTAATGTTGTGTTCATTTCAACTTAGACTTTACTTTCCACTTGTAGAACAAAATTTTTTTGGCTTCAAGGGTGACAAGTGCTAGTCCCAAATTGGTTTCATCTATATGAAAAATTTCAATGGTTTGCCCACATGTATCCCTCCCTCAAGCCACCCCCTCCCCCCCACCATGTATGTGAGGTGGCCATTGGGATGGGAGTGTTGTGGTCGCAGGCACAAACTCCGTTTCATCTATATTTGTATTTATACTTGTAACACCTGTAAAATTCACTTTGTAATTATTTACATCTTATGAATTTTATTTTCTTGGACAGGTGTTACTGTTTCGAGGCCCATTGTGTGGTTTGGTGCTTTTGGGCTTGGGCGTCGTGGGTTGGCTTCTTTTTGCGTGTTCCTGTGGGTGGTTTGGCTCTGTGCTTGTGGGGCCCGCTTGCGTGTGGGCTTGTGGTTGAGACTGGTAGTTGGCCTCGCTGGTGGTTGTGGCTGGCGGTTGGTTGCTGTGTGGTGTGCCGGTGGTTGAGACGCGCTGTTGGGCACGTGTTCAGCTACTCCAGGCGTAGGCTTTATAAGCTGCACCATACTGCACTTCTCCTCGTCA
>JAMKQA010016175.1:0-10148 GCA_024699735.1 Posidonia australis
GGAATGTGTAGCACCTCCTCAGGTAGATACTATTCAAGAACCTAGAGAGTGAGGGAGCCACCTTTCATTGTGAGTTGGGCGAAGTATCCAAGCTCTCCATGGACCCTACACCTCCCAAAGGGAGATAAAATGTTAGGGGTGAGAATGAGAGTGTGAGAAATGAAATAAAAATAATATATATCTGTGACCATGCTGGTGGAACCCTTGCGCGACTCACCTACTACCGGGTGCGTAGAAACACTTGAGGAGACCCGATATGGTCACAGTGATGATGGTGAATTCGGAGGAAGAGACTAGACCTGCAAACACCAAGGGAAGATAAAAAGGATAATGAAAGGAGTCGCTACCTAGTCTTTTAATGGAAAGACGAGGAAAACCAAGAAACACAATAAAATCGAGAAGAAAATGAGATGTAGAATGTATGTGTGTGTTCCGTGCCTAATGGAGAATACACAAATGAATGTGGGCTAGAGAAAGGGTAAGGATTCTGGTTACGCATGGGGAATGAGTTAGGCACCCCCATGCGCCCGAGAAAACTTGGTCTTTCTAGGTTTCCCTATTGTCAATGGTGTATGGATGTATGCTTGCTTATTCTATATGCTCATGCTAATGATGACTGAAAACATGCCAAATCAAAGAGAAAAGAGTGAAACAAAGGGAAAAGTTAATCTGAGGGTCAAATGTAGGCATTGAGAATGCCACTTTACTGTACGCCTGTGGGTGATGAGGAAAATCATGAAAATCGAGAAATTCTTGAAAAACGTCTCGCAAACCAGTGGAAATTAGGATAAATCCGAGAAAATCAAAAAAGGGAAAATAATCCTTATTTCCGGACAATGTCGCCATTGACAAGCCTTTTAATGTACGCCCTCGGGCAATGGAAAGCCAAAACAAGTCTAAAGGCAAAATCCAGGAAAATCTGGGAAGCAGCGAGAAAACCAAGCTCGGAACAAGCTAGAAAAGTGTGCACAAAGCAAGGAAGGAAAGGCAAGAAAACTTGTGCGGAAAGATGTGAAAAATGTGCAAAATGCATATGTGAGTGTCATAATGAAAATTCCAAGAGCTTTTGTGGGAAAAACTTAAATTCCAATTAAAACTGATATTCTAAAGCCCAAATCAACAAAAATACATAGGAAAACACATTCTATGCAATTATGAGGAAATCTGGGGTCAAATGTGCAAACATGTGCAATCCTAGTCAAAATGCAGTTTCTT
The DNA here is from genome assembly GCA_024699735.1 of Posidonia australis. NCBI lineage: Eukaryota > Viridiplantae > Streptophyta > Magnoliopsida > Alismatales > Posidoniaceae > Posidonia > Posidonia australis. The sequence goes on from JAMKQA010016175.1 coordinate 1,216, forward strand.
AGGACTTAAAATGCAATTTTACCACTAAAACATGCATTTAAAACAATTCAGTGGAAATTCAGGGTAAAAATGCAAGAAAAATGATTCAAAAAGGTTCCAGAAAGTTTCAAGGGCAAAACAATCATTTTACTTAGAAAACAGGCATTCAGAGTAAAATAAGTGAAGTATAGGGGCTAAACTGTAAATTACCCAGCAAAATAAAGCATCTAGAAGAATTTTAGTAAAGACTGAGGGTTAAAATGCAATTTACTCCGAGAAAACATGCTTCAGAAAAGTTTTCAAAAACTCTAAGGGCTGAAGTGCAATTTAACCAGCAAAAACAACACCATGGATGATTTCAGAAGAATGTAGGGGCTTAAATGCAAATTAACCAGAAAAATGAACTTTCAAAACGTTTTTAAGAAAGCTCAGGGTCTTTTATGCAAAATTCCTGAATAAAATGCATTAAACGAAAACTTGAGGGCTTTTGCTGAAGTTTAATGCCGGGAAAGCATTATTTTAAATGTTTAGGGGGAAGAATGCAATATGTTCAGTTAAAACTTTATTCGAATGATTTTTGAAAAATGACTTGAGGACCTATTTGTAATAAAAGAACCAAAGTGTAATACAAAAAAGACCAAAATGCAAGGAAAACAAAGTTTTAGAAGTTTATTAAAATAAATGTTTTTATTTCTTTTTTAAATGAAAAAAAGACGACGGTCACCGACGATGAATCTCCGCCGCCGCTGACCACCAGAGGGGGGCACTCAAGGCCTTCCCGTGGTCTGATCTGAGATCAGACCCCACAGGAAGTAAAAGGAAGAAGAGGGGAGAAGATCCATTAAAGTGGATCAGAGAGCTAACGGTGGGAGCGAGCCTCCCACCTACCTCGTTGTTGAGGTGCTCCAGTGACGGCGTCGAGGAAGAAAGAGCCTCTGGCATGCTGCGGCGCGACGATCCAACTGTCGTGGGGCATCGTGGAGCGCTGGGGAGCTTCCCCGCTCCTAGAGCAAAATGGAGGAGGATGGAGCAGAGGCGTGCTCCAACAGTCGTCGACGGCGTCCCCTCCGACGAGCATGGCTGCTACGGTGGTCCAGGTGGCTTTGGAGGGCTTGTGGAGCGTCGAGGAGTGTTGCTGGGTCGTCGGAGGATCTTGGAGCAGCGGAGGGCACGCGATCCTCCACTAGAGCGGTCGTCTTCTCCAGTGACGGCTGGATTGGCGTGTCTCCGACGATCTTCATGCGGAGCTGTCTGGAGGTGATGGAGAGGCGATCCAGGGAGCGAAGAAGCTCAAGGATGACCAGAGGAGGAGGAGAGGAAGCTCGGGGGCCAGGGTCGTGCCTTTGATCGTTTCCCCTACCTACATCGCCGGAAAACGGCGACGGTGAGCTACGGGGAGCAATTCCGACCAGAGAAAACCTCTGGATTGCTAGGAATTGTTCCAGGAAGAAGGAGAGGACCTCAAGAAGCTATGTTCGAAACTAAAAGAGGTCTGAAGAGAGCGTACCTGGCCTAACGACGTGAGGCTCCTTCACAGCTCGCCAGAGTGTCTGAATTCTCCTCCTCTTTTTCCCGTGAGCCTCCCTTTCTCTCTGGAATTCTCTGGCACTCTGAGTTCTCTCTCTCTCTTGCAAAAAAAATCTCCTAAAATTTTGCCTCTACCCTCCCTTTTATAGCTGAAGAAACCCAACAACCCACTTCAACCAATGGCCAACCGTGTAACAGAAGCACTTAACAACTCTCTAACCTCTCCAACCTAGCTCGTAACAACCTAACAAACTACAAACCGTTGTCCCCCCATGCCATCTCTGTCCCCTTGATCGCCGATAAGGATCGACGGCGATCCAGGCTTCACCGGTGGCTGGGGCAGCTTGGAGGTTTGCTGGATCAGTGGCATTCAAATTGGCTAGAGGAGCTCAGTAGCTGGAGCAAGTTTGAGGCTGATTCGTGGGAGATGAAGTGGGTTTAGTAGCTAAGTGAGAAGAAAGGGTGAGATGAGAGGGATGGGTGACTTTGGTGAAAATTCAATGAAATGAAGAAGAAAAAAAATAATGAGTATAGAGAGGGAGAAATAAGGTGTTGGGTTGGAATGGGTTAAATTGTTTATGGTGGGCCTTCATGGGTTTTGGGGCCAAAGTGGGCTATGTGGGCTTAATGGGCCTATGTGGGCCTCCATGGGCCCAAATAAGTTAAATGGGCCTAAATAGGTCTTGTGGGCCTAAGTGGGCTCAAATAGGGTTTAATGGGCCTATGTGGGCCTCCATGGGCCTAATGGGCTTCAATTAGGGTTAGAGCTCAGCCACGACATCTCCATCCTGCAAAATTGGGAAATTGGGGTGTCTACAATTTCTGTGAAAGGGCATAAAAGAATAAGAAGACAGAAGTCCGCCCTAAAGAGAGAGGCATGACGGGTAGCTCTGTCCCTCAAGTTTATCTTGGAGAGGAGTCGGAGTGAATATCTGGGAGAAATGTCCAAAAGGGCCTAGCCAACCCTTTAAACAAGCAGCAGCTCTCCACCAAAGACCAGGTACCTATTACCTCCAAGCCAGGGATAGGGTGAACCCGTATGCCTATGAGGGAGAAAGAATAAAGAATAAGTAAAATAAAAAGCAGCGGTATGGCCCAGTGGGGTTTGGAATGGAGTCCAAAATGCAGTGACCCATTTCCAGAGAGCCACCCAACAACTAGGGGCTTGGATAGAGTCTCGTGAGGTTTGGAGTTTCCATTCCCTTATACTTGGCAATAGGCACCCCAATGCTGAGGGCACCAATAAGATCCAACAAATCATTTAGCATGCATACATTTCTTCCTGTAAACATCATCCTAATAAACGTCGCAGAGTGTTACTTGGCTCTCTTGTCTTGAATGTGACAGCGACTTTCAATTCGAGAGAATCAAGAGGACATCACCTAAACTAGGGGCATGTAAGCTGCTCTCGTTGGTTTAGGGCCATTTATGTCAAACCAAGGGCATGTCAGCTGCCCTATAATTAGACACACTGAGCTAGTACTCGACCAGGGGCATGTAAGCTGCTTTGATTGGTTAAGAGTCATCCATGTCGACCAGGGACATGTCAGTTGTCCTATGGTTAGACGCTTTGAGCCAACACTCGGCCAGGGACATGTCAGCTGCTCTACAGGTCGAAGATCCCCAGTGGTCGGCCGAGAGGCACAATTATCCAATAGATCCAATTCCCCAGATTTGCTAGTCATATCTCATTACTTGGGCACTTGGTTAAAACCAGTTGGGTAACCAAGACCTTCCCTCAGGGTTGTGCACAAGATTTAGTTTGTTCAGCAACTTCCTATTCGGTTAGCTGTAGTCTTCAGTTCTTGGCCAATTTCTTTAATCCTGATAATTCTATTTCTGCTTTTATCTGTCTGCTTTGATTCTACTAAGTGTTGTTGAACGAAGCAAAGTGGAAATCTATTTCTAAAGAATAATGTTTTGAACATGTCCTACAGGAGATCATTTACCACTTCTGAGTCTCGAGCCAAGAAAGTTGAGGTGCGTTACAAATCATGGGTTGCCCCACAATGGTTATGGATCAAACAGTTAACTGAAAGTGATTGTGACAAGCTGCGGATCTGAGGAATCTCTACAAAGCTTCTGGATATCGAAAAGGTGGAGGTTTCTCGTTATTTTCTGTGTGCAGCTGCCCGATTCTGGAAGCCGGATCATCATGTATTCCTCTTTGGGAGGATCAAATTGACCCCAACCCTGGATGAGGTCCACAGAATTTACCGCCTACAGAGGTTCCTGGGACCCACAGTGTTCATGCGGCGTGACGGGTATTCCTCAGTCTTGTGCGAGCTAACTGGCCTATCAACTAATGATTGTGGTCGTCAGCTCATCTGTACAGACGGACTTTCTCCCATGCTAAAATTAGCGTACTTTGACAAAGAGGCCAGAATGCACACCTCCCTAGGTGATGATCTATGGTTGAAAGGCTCTATTGTCCGCTTCCTGGGAGAGTTGATTTTCAGCCATGGTCGGATGGTTGTGAATATTGAAGTTGCTGAGAATGCTTTGGCAGTTGTCAACCCGACAGATAGATCTAGCTCTGGTCATCCTGGCAAGAACTTATCGGGCACTAGACCGGTCACTACAGCGCTGCCAGCATTTTTGTGATTGTGGAGCCTTTGTACAAGTATGGATGGCTGCACATCTGGGTGTAGCAGTCTTACACCCACAGTGATTAGTCTTTGAATCCTATTGTCAAAGTGGCCATGCGTGCACACTCACCTCCGTTCAGAAGGAGTACGAGCGATTACAAAGCTTGGCAGAGTAGAAGATCATCTGGTGCATTGTTCCTTCGGCTTCTTACAACTTTGAGGCATTTTTTAACACAACTGACATGCGGCTTATCGTCCTGTTGGGGTTGACTGGTGGAGTGGAATATCACCCAATCCGTGTTATGCGACAGTTCGGTTACCAACAAGATTCTCTTGTTCATGGGCAAATGCCAGCACGATTCAAAGAATACCCCCTGAGCTCCTACACTGTGACTAGGGAGCTATCTCGCCTGCTTAGTGGCTCCATTCGATCAAAAGATCTCGCAGCCATAGAAGGGAAGGGTTGCACAGCGGATTATGAAACCGAAGTCGAAGAGACCTGGCCAATCTGCAGTGCCGTCCCGAGCCTGACGCTCTTCGCCAAAACCTCGGGCTCCAAGAGAATCACAGATGATGTAGATTCTTAACATTCATGTCATGTTACTGGTTTTTTGCAAGTTGAAGTACATGAAAACACTCCATTGACTTCGATAATAAAATTCATCAGAACATTTCTAGCCAGCTTGTTTGATTGATCATGGTTGATGTGGAACAGGAATCGCCACCCTGACAACATGTGCATGACTAGTGCAAAACTCTACTCTCTTCTGCCTGTCGACTTGGCACTGGGGACCACCCAGATAATAATCGAGTATCTCGTTTTTATTGCCTTGACCTTGACAAATGAAGTTTTCATAACTTCTATGCCAGATAAGACACTCTCTTCTCACCTTTAAGGTCCTATCCGGACGGATGGAATCAGAGCACACTCTTTCACCTTCGAATTCCTATCCGGACGGACGGATTCAAGGCATCTCCTTTTCTTTCTTCTAGAATACCGGATGGAGTCTAGATGTTCCTTTCCTGGTTCGATCAGGACAAACGAACCTCGAAACACTTGCGCCTTCGAATTCCTATCCGGACGGACGGATTCAAGGCATCTCCTTTTCTTTCTTCTAGACTACCGGACGGAGTCTAGATGTTCCTTTCCTGGTTCGGTCCAGACGGACGAACCTCGGAACCCTTTCGCCTTCGAATTCCTACCCTGACAGATGGATTCAAGGCATCTCCTTTTCTTTCTTCTAGACTACCGAACAGAGTCTAGATGTTCCTTTCCTAGTTCGATCCGGACAGACGATCCTTGGAACCCTTTCGCCTTCGAATTCCTATCCGGATGGACGGATTCACGAAATCTCCTTTTCTTTCTTCTAGACTACCGGACGGAGTCTAGATGTTCCTTTCCTGGTTTGGTCCGGATGGACGAACCTCGGAACCCTTTCGCCTTCGAATTCCTATCTGGACGGATGGATTCATGGCATCTCCTTTTCTTTCTTCTAGACTATCGGACGAAGTCTTGATGTTCCTATCCTGGTTCGATCTGGACGGATGAACCTCGGAACCCTTTCGCCTTCGAATTCCTATCCAAACGAACGGATTCATGGCATTTCCGTTTTTCTTCTAGACTACTGGACAGAGTCTAGATGTTCCTTTCCAGGTTTGGTCCGAATGGACGAACCACGAAACCCTTTCGCCTTCAAATTCCTATCTGGACAGACGGATTCAAGGCATCTCCTTTTCTTTCCTCTAGACTACCAGATGAAGTCTAGATGTTCCTTTCCTTGTTTGATTCGAACAGGCGAACCTCAGAACCCTTTCGCCTTCGAACTCCTATCCGGACGGACAGATTCAAGGCATCTCCTTTACTTACTTCTAGACTACCGAATGGAGTCTAGATGTTCCTTTCCTGGTTCGGTCCGGACGGACAAACATCAGAACCCTTTCGCCTTCGAATTCCTATCTGAACGGATGGATTCAAGGCATTTCCTTTTTTCTTCTAGACTACCAGACGGAGTCTAGATGTTCCTTTCCTGGTTTTGTTCGGAGGGACGAAGCTCGGAACCCATTCGCCTTTGAATTCCTATCTGGACGGACGGATTCAAGGCATCTCCTTTTCTTTCTTCTTGACTACCGGACGGAGTCTAGATGTTCCTTTCCTGGTTCGATTCAGACGGACGAACCTCGGAACCCTTTCGCCTTCGAATTCCTATCTGGATGGACGGATTCAAGGCATCTCATTTCCTTTCTTCTGGACTATCGAACAGAGTCTAGATGTTCCTTTCCTGGTTCGGTTCGGACGGACGAACCTCGGAACCCTTTCGCCTTCAAATTCTTATCCAGACGGACGAATTCAAGGCATTTCCTTTTTTCTTCTAGATTACCGGACGGAGTCTAGATGTTCCTTTCTTGGTTTGGACCAGAGGGACGAAACTCAGAACCCTTTCGCCTTAGAATTCCTATCTGGACGGAAGGATTCAAGGCATCTCTTTTTCTTTCTTCTAGACTACCGGACGGAGTCTAGATGTTCCTTTCCTGGTTTGATCCTGATGGACGAACCTCAAAACTCTTCTCGCCTTCGAATTCCTATCCAGATGGACGGAATCAAGGCCTCCTCTTTTCTCCTATCTAGACTACCGGAGTCTAGATGTTCCTTTCCCTGGTTCAGTCCATCTAGACAAACCTCTCTGACCCTCTTTTTGTTTTGGGTTCCGCTCCGAAAGGGCGGAATCAAAGCAAACTCTATTCCTCCTTCCATTGGGCTGGTATCCCGAACTACTCGGGTAATCCCTGCGATGCTCGATGGATTCCCCACTCTCCTTGTTCCATCCTTCCTTTGGGTTGGTAGCCCGAACTACCCGGATGACTTCCGTGATAAGTCACTTCTCGATCGGCAAGCACTGTGAGTCTTGTTCAGCGCTTTTCTCGACAAGTGTGATAACTAGTCATGTCTTCTAGGAGCTGACTGGTCGTCAACTTGTTAGTATTTGGTCATTCATTTTGTTTCTCTGTTTTGCTTCGGCTATGGCAGCGGGACCTCTGGTGTGGGCCTCTGGTGCATTCCCTGACTAGTGGCTAGTTGCTGGAGGCTAACTCTTGCTTATGGCTTCACGTGGGGTGTCTTCATCAACCATGAGCATTGGTCTCTATTCTACTCGTCCTTTGACCTCGCTCAGGGGGGGGGGCATCTGTAAACATCCAAATTTTCTAATTTTGCAGGATGGAGATGTGGTGGCTAGGCTCTAACCCTAACTAAATCCATATAGGCCTATTTTATTCCATAAAGGCCCATTTAATTCAACCAAGGCCCATTTAGTTCATGGAAGCTCACTTGGGCCCATGGAGGCCCATATAGGCCTATTAAGCCCAAATTAAGCCCACAAGGCCCACAAGTCCATGATGGCCCACCATAAAAAGTTTAACACCATATTTCTCCCTCTCCTTACTCATAATTTCTTTCATTTTTTATCAATTTTCACCAACTCATCCTTCCTTCTCACCATTTCCTTCTCACTGAACCCATCTCCTCCTCTCAATTCACATTTTTTTCCCTTCACCTTTCAAATTCATTTTTCTTCCCTGATTTCACCAAGATCCGACGAGCCTGCTTCAATCAGCAGCCCATCTTCTTCAGCCCATCAGACTAGTAGCCACTAGAGCATATTCAACCACTGGATGGGTCGCCAGAGGAGCCCATATCGTCGTCGATCATTATCGACGAGAAGGGGACAGGATGGAGCGCAAGGGGACGATGTTTGTTAGACTGTTACGTTGTAACAACTTCAGTTAGGAGGTTGGAAGTTTGTTAATTGATTCTGTTAAGGCAGTGAGTGGCTGGAAGTTTGGGTCGTTGGGTTTCTGCTCGCCTATAAAAGGGGGGGTAGAGGCCAGTGTTTAAGGACTTTTTTTTTGGCGCGATAGAAAGGAAGAGAATTGAGTGCCAGAGCTCCAGAGAGAGGAGGAAGCACGCAGAGAGGAGAGGAAGAGATTCCAGACGCTCCAATGAGTTGTAGAGCTCCGTCAGGCCAGGTACGCCCCTTCTGATCCATTCTAGTTGCGTTCATAGTTTCCTGGATCCCTCCTCTTTCTTTCTGGACAATTCTGAGCCATCTAGAGCCTTCCTCTGGTCAGAGTTGTTCCCCGGGCTCGCCGTCGCCATTTCCCGGTGACGTAGGTGGGGGGACCAATCCAGGGCACGGCCCTGGCCCCCTAGTCTCCTCTCCTCCTCCTCTAGTCTTTCTGGTGCTTTCCCGCTCCTTGGATTGCTACTCCGACACCTCTAGACAGCCCGCATGAGATCGCTGGAGAACACGCCCAGAGACGCCGACGCTGGAGAAGACGACTCCTCCAGAGATGGACCACATGCCTCCCGCTGTGCCACATACCTCCATCAGCTCAGGAACCCTCCACCGTGTCTCACGAGGCCACCAGAGCCTCTAGGCTCGCGCCACGAGCACTAGAGCACCCCAACAGCATCGCTCGCCGAAGGAGGCCACGGCGGCGTTAGGCGAGCCTCCTCCTTGCGCGATCAGCCACCACTCCACTCCAGAAGAGGCGAGGAAGTCCCCCGATGCTTCATGAAGCCACCGCAACCATTGGATCGCTACACTGATGCCTTCCAAAGGCCCCTTCTTCCCCAGCACCGTCGTCGGAGCTCTGCAACGGCGGAAGAGGTGGGAGGACCGTTTCCACCAGCAGATCCTATATCTAATCCATTGGATCCTCTTCTCTTTCTCCCTTCTTGCTTCTCGTTAGGTCTGATCTAAGATCAGACCACGGGAAGGCCTTGTTCGCCCCCCCTCACGGTCGTCGGCGGCGGAGCTCCATCGCCGGCGGCCGTCGTTT
>JAMKQA010016178.1:0-12293 GCA_024699735.1 Posidonia australis
TAGTTGTTCGGGTCACCGCCGGTGTAGGCTGAGCCTGGGTAGTTGTACCTAGTTGTTCGGGTCACCGAGCTCGTAGCGGTGTAGGCTGAGCCTGGGTCATTGGACCTAGTTGTTCGGGTCACCGACTGAGGCGTCTCCAGAGACGTATCTCCGTACTCCTGTAAGGAACAGGAAAATGTGAGGCCTGTTGGCCGGGGCGATGATATCCCGCACGGGGAATCTCATCGCGGCAGTGCAGGGAGGTTGGGGAGTGAAATCATCATCTACTGCTTGTGTGCCTGGTTACCCCTGATCAAGGTAACAATATTAATGAAAGTGGAAATGAATAATGAAAAGTGATGTGTTTGGTCAGGATTGGACTTGTGTGATAGTCCTAGAATCCTGGAATAAATGAATATGATGTTTTAACCAGTTGCCAGTCCGTGTTGTGATTTGGTTTTGAGCCCAGTGGGGCCTTGTGTTTCAAGCTGAATCTGGTTAAGAAATGTGTTTTGGGAAGAATCCCATGTTTTGAATGGTTTGGTTTTGGAAAAAATGAAATAAATTCCAAAGGGGATTTTGAAAGTGGTTTTTGAAAGAATTTCCACATGTTTTGAGAAAGGGAAAAGGTTGTGGCTTTTGAAAAGCCTGGTTTGGGATTGAGGTCCCAAGTGGTGATTTTTTGTAAAGAAAAGGATTTGATTTTTGGGAATGAATCCCAAGTGTGGTTTATTAAGAAAGTGATTTTCAAGAAATAAAACCAAGTTTTGCATATTAAGAAACATGTTTTCTTTTGGTTTTATCGTGCTTGTTGGTAGTTGTGTGTTTTGGGGGCGCGCACTGGGTGACTTAGATGTCACTCACGCGTGCTGTGTGTGTTTCATGTGCAGGCCGCGTGCAGCCAATTTCCGGTGCTAAAATCGGAGTTTCTAGTCGTGCATCGAGATCCTAGATGTAAACCTTGGTTACAGTCCTTTTGTTATGTAATTTTTGTAATTAGGCTTGTGATGCTGTTGTTTGGTAGCGTGCCCGGATACGGGACGTTACACTTTCTTTTTATTAATGTTGCATTGATATTAAGATGATTATGACTCATATGATAATTGTTTAGCTCATGGCGCATTAACTCTCTTGATCTTTACGGTTTGCCATCCATAGGAGCATTTCTTTGATCGATAATCTTGGTGAAGTGTCTGCAAAAGCTTTCTACCTATTTTTTTTAGTTTGGTAATTGGCATTTTTATTTCCTACTTTTATTGAATACTTAAAATTTGTTCCACGAACAGCCAACCTATGCAATGTACGAGGAGGATAACGCTAGTAACATGTAAGGTTAAGTTCATTGTGCATTTAGGATTGTAGATTTAATTTAAGTAATGATTGTAATTTCTAGTTGTGTGTATTGTTTGACTGCTTTTGTCACTATATGAATCTTCTTACATATTATTTCTGATATTTTAATAATCCATCAGACTTCTCATGGTTTAGATTTTGTATATGTAAGTTAGGATTGAAGTTTAGTTCTTATTTCTGGACTTATGTCTTGTATGTTTTATGCTTATAATTGTTATTGGATTCTAGATTTTCATGATTATATCTCAATAAACAACTATATGATTGTTTGATCTATAGGTTAATTAGTAAGCCCTAAATGAACTTGTTTATCATTGTTATCCTCTTATAATGTTTATCATTATTATTAATTTTCACCTGATAGTTCTCGCTTAAAATATTACGCATTTTTATGTGTAAACATCATCAAATTTTCCTTTCTAATGTGCCTAAATTATAACTGAAGCCTTGGAAATCATTTGGTCTTGGTAGATTTAACCTACCATTCTGGTCAAACTACCGGTTGAATGCTACTCTCCTCCATAAGGAAATGGAATCAAAGTCAACCCTGATGCTGCCACTCGCTTGGAGTCCTCTGCAATTGGAATTGTAGCAAGGAACGATTAGGTATATCTTCACCACAAGAATTTTGCTACCTCTACCTCCATCTGAGAAGGTGATAACACAAGCCAGCACTAGATCGGGTCGGCCCGAAGGTGGGAATGTTTATGGCCCAGTTGTGCTATACGAGTTGGGCTTGGGCTTACTAGTACTAGTGCCCAGCTTCTAAAAGCCTGTTGGACTGCTTGAACATAACTATATGGTCTTTATATGTTTTATGTATCTGTTTTCCTAAATATTAGGTACAAATAAAAATACTGCATTTGTCTTGGAGAAGGATATTGTTTCTATTTGGCTATTTGCTTTTGCTGTTTTATCTAGACGTTGTGTTAGAAACTTGTAACAAAAGATCGTGGCTGATTTGTTTACAGATTATTTGATTTTAATGATAGACCGTTGGGCTTAAGCTCAGCCCATAGTCCATTTAAGCTAAATGGGCTTAGGCTTCGGATACTTGATCCTGCATGGGCCAGGCTCGATGCTCATCTCTGCTCCTGCACGGAAGACTGGGGTGGACAAATGTTACTCTGGAATCGGATGCTCTAGTTGTAAATTATGCAAGTTGAACAGTAGACTGAAGCATACTGGGAGATAAGAGTGGTGGAAAAAAGGTTTAAACAAATTAATTTAAATCACTGTTCTTGGATAGCCAACAAGTATGATCATACTTCGGCCCAACATGCTATAATTTTTAATTGTAATGTTTTCTCTGTGGGCCTACCAGCCCTGTGTGCGTCTCCACCTTACTAGACAATGGAGTAATTTAAACAAGGGATTGCTTTCCAAAAAAAAAAGAGATGAAGAAAAATGTAAATAACTTCGAAGTACATGGATTAAAGAAAAAAACTCAGCCAAGAAATTCCAAGTCTTGGGATCCATTTCTATGGATTAGTTTGATAACTTTCAACACTTATTCTACTACCAGTTTACCGAACGCCACTTGACTGTTTATTATGGAAAAATACTTGTTGTCAGACTATAGTTCTAAACGACCCATGCGAAGCCTTAGTCTTATAAATATGAACATACGCATGATGGGGACAAGCAAGACACAAATCCTTAAGTACAATCCCGCATGGGCCACGGGTTCTTCGCTTCAATCCAACTTTCGTCGTCGTCAACACGCAACCATCTCCCGACCATTCACGTAACCTATGAAAAAGGAACACGAAAAGGAATGATTCATTCGTTCACCCATCGGTCGAGAACAAAAGAGCAACGCCAGACGTCCACAAGAGTCGAGGAATGGTCGAACAAATGTCCACACGCAACAAAGGCTCCAGAAGAGAAAACACTTCTCTCCATGCACCAAAGTTTTCCAACTTTTGCCTGTCTTTTCTAGCAAACCTTTATTATACGGTAGACGTGTAAAGCCCAGTGGACCTAGGCTTGGCTTGGCCCACCAACGGCCTAGTTGGGTTAACCTGGCCCTTATCAAGTAGACAAGATGGGTTTGGCCTAGACTTGTAGTAAAGTCTAGTGGACTTGGGCTTGGCCTGGCCCACCAAGGGCCTAGTTGTGTTAGCCTAGTCCTTATCAACTAGGTAAGATGGGTTGGACTTAGACTTGTAAATTGGGTTGGATGACTCTGCCCAACCAAACACAGGCCTTGGCTTGACCCAACCTGATAAGGGCACGAGTCGGGTACGCCAGTCCTTATAAAGTAAGTAGGACGAGTTGCACTAGGAGTCTAGGCTTGAGCCAATAATTGGCTAGGGTTTGACCTAACTTGGCCTTTGCCTAGCCTTTCGGCTCGCCCTCCAGTCCACCCAACCTGCCCCTGGTCTATGCCCAACCTTTAAAAATAAAGGAAACTTTGCCCAATGATTAGAAATTCCAGTTGATGGAAGTTAACCATTGGTAGGATTTTTTTTTAATAAGACCTCACTCCCCTCTCTCCCTCCCTTCTTATATACTCTATAAATACCTCTCCTCCCTATTGGATTGTTGTAACGACCTAGATTTGGAAATAGTATTGTACTGACTCTTGTGGAAGTTTTGTAGATCTACTCTAGACTGTAGAGGTCTGTTAGCGTATTCTTATGGTTGATCTCTATTTACATGAGCCACGTGAATGAGGAGTGGTCGTGTGGCCTGGTTTTGTGCTCACGGTTTCCTTCTTTCCTTTCTTCTTCACTAGGCCTCACTTCTCCTTCCTTCTTCTTCTCCTTCTTCTTCTCCTTCTTCTTACTTCTTCTTCTTCTCCTTCTTCTTACTTCTTCTTCTTCTCCTTCTTAAGGAAGTGAGAGAAAGAGTGAGGGTGAAGAGATGAGAGAGGGAAAGATAGAGAGGGTGAGAGAGAGAGTGATGGCCGTGAGAGGGAGGAAGAGGAACTCGTTGCCGCCACCACACAACCATCATCGTCTTGAGGAGGAGGCCTAGAGCATGTGGTAGTGGAGAAGGAGGTTGCGCTGGTTGCCGCGTCATCGTCGGAGTAAAGTGCACACACCTCGTAGGACTCCTCTTTTATGTTTAATGTGATTCCTAGGTGCATAATAGTGTGCTTGTGGTGTATGGATATTGTTGTGAATTTTTGGAGTATTTGTGGTGAATTTTTTGGCCATTAATGGCTTGGATGGTCGATGGAGTGTTTTTGTGCTCTTATGTGTTTTCTTGTGATCCAGGTAACAGATCTTTGTGTTTCTTCTCCCAAATCGGAGAGCTCATTGAAATCTTTGATTGGATGTGTGGTTTGTGTTTTGTGGTGGCCCGTAGTGAGATCATCAGCCTTCCCATTCTTGGACGAATGTTTGGGTTGCCCTGTTTCAGGTTTTGTAATCGATAGAATCAGCATACTGTTATGGGTTTAGTATGCCGATCTTGCTCCTTGGTTAGCCCTGAGCCCCTGATCCGGTATACTGAATGGGTTTGGTGTACCGATTGGCTTCTTTGGTTTGGGACGAGAGTTGGTTTGGTCGATCGTTGGATTTCGGTTTACCGAATTAAACCCCTAAATCTGTCTTTGAGTGTTTTAGGTTGGGTTTTTGGGTAATTAAATATTATTAATTAATAGATTGACCTTGTAGGTAATTACGGAACACAAATGATTAGGATAATCATTAGAATGATTATATGGATTGACTAAAATGAATAAGTAAGATTCCACCTGGGGTGTGGTTAGAATAAAAGACTATATGACTTAGAAATATTAAGTCTCTCTCTTAATGGCTTAGAATAGTCGATAGGGATTATGATTTATCCCTAGGTCTAAATATTGGTATGATTCTAGATGTGGTACACTGAAAGAGATATTTAGTGATACTATTCTGAGTGTTTGACATTGAGCTGGCTGTGGCTCACGTGAGACACCAATCAGTAGGCATCTTACATTGTGGCGCTAGAATATAGCATTCTGGTTGTAGTTTGTGTTGGCATTCGGTCTTGTAAGTCGAGTGAGACTTCAAGATGACTGCTTTGGTATTGGTGTGGCTTCTTATGGGTGATCTTTATCCCTAGAAGGTACTACTATTGCTATTTTGAGTGTTTTGCATGGATTGTCATCGTAGGTTGAGCAAAGTACTCTAAAACTCACACTCCCAAGGTGTGACTTTCTGGCCTGACAGAAGAGTTGTCAAGGTTGTGCTTTTGCGTAGTTTTGATTCGTGGTATTTTTAGGTGCGATTTTAAATAGTTTTCGAAATGGTTTTCTAAAATGGGTTTTTGAAAAGAAAATGCCTCAATTTGCAAAAGGTTTTGGAAAGTGTTTTTCGGTGTTTTATGTTTGTGGAGACCAAGAGGATGCAAGCAAGTGTTCTTTAGATCCTAAAGCTATGATACTCCTAGATTATCATTCACGAGGCTGAGGTTAAGGTCCAAGAGTCGAGAGACTGAAGAATCACGATAGCGGACCTAAGGGGTGTAGATATCCCATTTTGTCATTCCTCAACCTCCTTTGAACTATGTTATAAAAGTGCATAGCCTACCCCACCTTAGAGCTGTGTCTCTTCAGCTCAAAATCATAGCTAAACTTTTTAGGGTATAGAACACAAGAAAGGCTGTGTTGAACGTTGAACGCTGCACCAGAGGCATTCTACATTGAACGTTGAGTCTGGAGCATTTTATAGCTTACAGTCGATTTCTTGCCTTTTTAGCCCACTTGCCTTTTATGAATGACTTTCAAATTCAACGTCGCCTTAGACCTTCTATAGAGATTGTCATTATCCCTTGATTCCAATAATTTAGGTCCCAATGATTTCTTGACCAAATTCGGCAAGTTTGTTGTTTCCAGCATTCTACATAGAATGTTCAATTTTTAGTGTTTTACACTTGGTGACTCAAGCCCTCCATATTCGTAACTTTTCTTATTTGGAAAATTTTGAATTTCAAATTATTACCTTTTTTAGTTGTTTGTCAATAATGTAAGGGCTTAATCAGATCTCAATCAGCCATTAATAGATGATTAGACCCTTCAACCAGGTAACTTGCGTCAATAGGATATAAAATGCCTTTAATCCAGCGATCTACGTTATAGAACGCTTGATATTAAGCATTCTATATAGAGCACTTTGTTTAGGACGTTCAACACTCCAAAATTGGAAATTTTATGTTGTAGCTTCCATTTTTGAGGTCCCTGCCATCCTTAGGTCATATCCCACCTCTATAAATATAGGGGGACCTCCTGTAACATTTGTGTCTAGGATTAGCATAACCACGGTCTGGACCTGTTATCTAGAATAAATGTAATTGTGTGCTAGTAATCTGGATAACTTGATAATAATATGGATTTGTGTTGCACTCCCTTTATTATATTGGTGTTTATCTTTGGTTCCCTCTTTTGTAAGATATTTTGGTGTTTTGTAACCCATGCACGTGGACAAGAAGACAAAGAGGAGATAATGCCAACATGCACAGTAGAAACTCAATTTTTCTTCTCACGTAGCCACCTTTAACAACATGTGTAGTGAGATGCCATGCCCTGCACTTCCCCAAAACCTCTGCCACTCCCTGCCAGAACCAACTTGACAGTTCAGGCAGTGGAGGGTGGTGGGTGTGGATACAAGATTTTGGAGGAAGTAACGCTTTTAAGTGTACGAGTTTTGTAGACTTTCGTCACTTTACTTTTGTCCCTTTTATTGTTTTCGACTTCTCCATTCCATATATGTTGAAGTTAGTGTGATCGCCACTCTCAGTTTGCTTTTACTAGCCGTTGAGACGATTGGGGAGATGTAGAGATGTTGTTGGTTCAGTTACCTTAGCATAGTGCTAGTACTGCCTAAGGGTTTTTGCACTAGTGAGCTTCTTCTTCCTCTTCTTTCCCTTGCAAAACAAAATTAAAAATTATGCAGATTAATACAACGTAGGAATGAGACTCAAAGAAAATTAGAAATTAATAAGAAATAAAAGGAAAAATACTTACCTAAGGAATTTTATCTGCTTGATTGTAACTAATATTAATGTCTAGCTACAATATGCAATAAAATGAAATGTGGTATGTAAGAAGAAAAAGAACACTAGAAAAGAAAATCCCCTTTTATGCATGAAATGTAAGATGATGACGCAACATGGCTAGAGCTAACAGAAGACTTATGTTCAAAATCTCTTTACTTTCTTTCTCAGAATAATTTTCCCTTCCTCTGGATGTGTGTGTGTGTCTCTCTTCTTCAATAATTTTCCCCTCTTCTGGATAATTTTCTTATGTCCCCAACGATTGGGGGTGCCCCTCTATTTATAGAGGCACAGGAACATCAAAAAAGGCAAAAAGATCCAAAATTGGTAAGATTATATAATTGCAATCAAAAGTTTCCACTTTAGAAGTGTTGAACGCTTAAATCTGGGTGCTCTATGTTAAATGCAAAAAGTGTGGCGTTCAACACCCAAGAGCCAACTATGACAGATAAGACATATTTCATTAATTAATGAGCTAATTGACATTATGCATGATTAAGAGAATCTTCTAAAAAAGGAAACATTTTGAATTCAAAATTTTCCAAAGGAAGAAAGTGACTGAAGTGACGTTACTGAGTTGTTAAGTATAAGATGTTGCCAGGCCAACGTCTAACGTTAGACGCACAGTTCTCAGCGTTTAACACCAACAGTCTAGAAACTTGCCAAATTTGACTACTAATTCAAATGTGGTCAAACGAGTAAATTGATGAGGTAATAAAGATCCCTAAACATGGTAAGAAAACTCATTTGAAAATATTAAAGATTTATCTTAGGTCCAAAAAAGGAAACTTTGATTGAAATAGAAGGGAACAAGTCTGAAGATGTTAAACAACATATTAGCAGCATTCAACATTGAACGCTAATTTCTTAGCATATAACATTGAATGCTTTCTTGGCTGGGTTCAATGACTTGAATTAGTAAATAGACTTTTTGAGGGTATTTGGGCTGAGCAAAAGACTTCTAAGGATGAATGAAGCATGCTACGATACAATGAACTTAATAAAAATAAAGGAGTGCCAAAACGGGATATCTATAGATTCTCCCTCCTTGAAAATGGTTTCGGCACAAAACTAACTTCAAGGCTTGACGATATTCTGGTATGGCACAAATCATGGGATTTTTAAAAGGAAGAAGGATATCCAACACTTGCTACCATTAGGCTGGATAAGAGATCGAGTTGGATAAAAAATCCAACATTTGGACTCATGGGAGGACCAATACTTGGGTATGAGACCAAGCTAGAAGGGAGAGGAGATCCAACCCTACTATCACCAGACTAGATAAGAAATCGAATTGGATAATGGATCCAACACTCTGAAATTCTAATTTAAATTGGGATTTTGATCTGCATAAGGATCAAGTTGGATAAAGGATTCAACACTCGGGGAATCCTGAACTGAATTGAGATTTTGATCTACATAAGGATTGAGCTAGATTAAGGATCCAACACTCAAGGAATCCTGATCTGAATTGAGATTTTGATCTACATAAGGATCGAGCTGGATAAAGGATCTAACACTCGAGGAATCTGATGTGATAGACATGGCCTGGGATGTAACCCAAGGGAGTCGAATTGGAGGACATAGCCTTAGACGTTATCTAAGAGGGTCAAATTGGAAGAACATAGCCTTAAGCATTACTTAAGGAGGTCAAATTGGAAGGACACTACCTCATGTGTTATCCGAGGGGTCAAATGAAGGATATTTCCTTAGGCGTTACGCGAGGGGTCAAATGAAGGATATTTCCTTAAGCGTTGCTTGAGAGATCAAACTGAAAGGACACAGCCTCAGGTGTTACTCAAGGGGTCAAATGAAAGACATTACCTCAAGAGTAACTTGAGGGGTCGAATTGAAGGGACACATCCTCAGGCATTATTCGAGGAGTCAAATTGAAAGAACACTTCGTCAGGCATTACCCAAGGAGTGAAATGAAGGATATTTCCTCAATCGTTACCTAAGGAGTCAAATTGGAAGGACACAACCTCAAGTGTTACCCATGGGATTAGATTGGAAGGACACTTCCTCAAGTATTACTCGAGGGGTCAAATTGAAAGGACACTTCCTTAGGCATTACCCAAGGGGTTAAATTGAAAAGACGCTGCCTCAAGTGTTATCTGAGGAGGTCAAATGAAAGACACAACTTCAAGCATTACCCGAGGTGGTCAAATTGGAAGGACACATTCTCAAGTGTTACCCAAGAGGTAAAATTAGAAAGACACTACCTCAGGTGTTACTTGAGAAGTCAAATTGGAAAGATACATCCTTAAGCATTACTTGAGGGGTCAAACTAAAAGGACACTACCTCAGGCATTACATGAGAGGTCAAATTAACGGACACCACCTTAGGCATTACCTGAGAGATCAGATTGAAAGGAGACTACCTCAGATATTACTTGAGAGGTTAAACTGAAAGGATACTGCCTCAGACATAACCCGAGGGGGCTAGTCTAAAAGACACGATCTCAGACGTAGCCCAAGGTGGTCAAACTGAAAGGACACAACCTCAGGCAAAACCTAAGGTAGTCAAAAGGAAAGACTCGGCCTCGGATGTTACCTAAGGTGGTCAAAAGGAAGGACTTGGTCTCAGGCGTTACCAGAGATGGTCAAAAGGGAGGACTTGACCTCAAGCGTTACCTGAGGTGGTCGAAAGGAAGGACTCAGTCTCAAGCATGACCCGAGGTGGTCCAATTACCTAAGGTGGTCAAAAGGGAGGACTCGACCTCACGTGTTACCCGAGGTGGTCAAATACTTAAAAGGAGACAACTAACACTTGGGTGAGGAAGTATTAAAGAGAATTGGGCATGATTTGAGATGTTTGGCTCTGATAGCCACACACAATGCGATATGATGCACTTTTAATGGATGCACATTGGCAGGAATGCAAGGAAGGTGGTTTTGGTATGCAATGCATGACTCTAAATGGTGAGGTTCCTTCATCATGGCTTGCTTTGATTTATATAACGGAATGGCTCAAGAATTTGGTTCACTATTTAGAGCAGATTAACGAATACAATTTGTCATAGTCAGGTACCTTTTCATTGAGTGTAGCCTACACTCTATAGAGGGACCATTGTTCCATGATATGTAGGTTAGTGATCGAGCGGTCTATGATATTCCCAAGTGTCGGGTAAAGGTGGTTGACCTTCTCTCAACTAGTTATGTTGGCTTTGTTGAGTCATGGTTAAAAAACACTTGAATTCTGGTGTATTTGCTTTGTATATGTATTAGAAGTGTCAAACACAGGATACTATGTGCCTAACATATAACGCAAAAGTTATTGCATTTGACACTTGGAAGTCCATTAGCCATTAAACGCTATTGCTATTAGTGTCTAACGTAAAATGCTACTGTAGATAGTGTCTAACATAACGCGTCGGGCCTTTTTAATAGTAGTCGCCTTTCTGTCTTCCTCATTTTCTTGCTCTTGACCACTTTCCTCCTTTTCTCTGGCAATAATGACTTCTCCTCTGAGCTTTTCTGGCGTGAGGTATCGGATGGTGCATTTCCTCGAATCCAGCAGCTAAGGCACAGGCACTGCGATATTAGCGGCGGCGGTTCAGCAACATTGGGTTGTTCCAGTGGCATTAGGTGGTTTCAATGGTAGTGTGTAGTTTCGGTGGTAGAGGGTAGCTCCGATGGTGTAAGGGTAGCTTTGGCGGTGTGAAGGCACAGACACAAGCATTGGTTAGCTCCTCCTTCGTTCTCATTCTTCTTTTGTTCAATTCTCTTTCTCCTTTATTTTTCTTTAAATGTGCATTTGACCAACTCCTATTGGGATCCCCTTTTTTTTTGCAGTTAATGCCTCACTACAGGAACGTGTACATGAGGTTGAAGAAACTTGCATGGGTGGGTGATTGACCCTTGTCTTCCAGTGTCTGGGAGCCAACCTCGGCTCCAACAATAATTGCTCCAACTTTCTCCCCCACTCCTACTTCAGAGGCCGAGACACTCCAATCAAGTGGCTCGAAGAGTTCTAGCTCGTCGACCACTCTTGGCGAAGATACAGAGTCTGACACTACCTATGTTAACCTTACTGCGGGACCTACTGTAGACACCCCGATTTTGAGGTAGTTCATTGATAAGGCTCCAATTGTTGCTTTGGATATGGCTGACCCTTGAAACCAATCCCTAAACCCGTAGCAAGCCTGCAGCCCCATTCAGAAACCAGACCAATAGGGGAGAGCACCTAGCTAGCACACCAACCCAGCACACCAACCTAGCACCCCTACCTAGCACACCAACCTAGCACACCAACCTAGCACACCAACCCAGCACACCAACCTAACGCACTTCCCTAGCACACATAAGTGGCGCACTTAGGCAGCGCACATCCCTAGCGCACAACGCTGCGCAGGCTGCGGCTGCTGCCTTTCCACCTTCCTTGGCTGTTACTTCCAGCAGCGAATGTGCCGTGGAATATTCCAAGCTCTTCGTCTGCGAGGCTCTCATTATCCTCGTAACTCACCCCTGAGAGTTCCCTATAAAAGGACCCCCATAGGCACCCGTTTGAGGAAGACGAAATCCTGAGAGTTGAGAATTCTGAGTAGAAATCCCTGCACCCAGCCATTTTCTACTCTAAAACCCGACCTTTGCACGAGCTTCTCCACCAGTCCAGCAGCCTATTTTCATTCCCTGGACCACCTCCCTGCATCCTAGAGCCTTCCAAAGCAACAAAGGTTTTCTTATCTCTGATATCGCGAAGAAGGAACACATCGTGAGGTAGGCATTCTACCTCCCCTTTTTAATTTCTTGATGGCATTTTAGAACTGAATAAAGCATGCTTAAAACTCTACGAATGATCTGTTTTATTCCATGTTTATGATGTTATTCATGATATCATGCTTGTTCTTTCTATGTAAATAATCTCCATGCAAATCTACGTTGGCACTTCTAGCATGTAATCTACATGTGTTGTTGTTCCATGTTTAATATTTTTACCATGCACCATGTATGCTCTTGCACGTAGAAGCATGCAC
>JAMKQA010016179.1:0-12120 GCA_024699735.1 Posidonia australis
CCCCCCCCCCCCCCCCCCCCCCCCCCCCCCCCCCCCCCCCCCCCCCCCCCCCCCCCCCCCCCCCCCCCCCCCCCCCCCCCCCCCCCCCCCAGAGTCAAACTCAGGCTGATATGAAACTGGCTAGTGTTGTACATTAGTGCTGGGGCATTCAACATTATACGTCTATGATTAGGCATGCGTACAATATTGCAAACTACATTAAGGTGTTATACGCTAAATTTCTGGCGTTTATGTCTACAGTGAGTGTTGAACGCCAAATATTGCTCGTTCAACGTTATACACCCCAGTTTGGGCATTATACGCCACAGTCTGGGCGTTCAACACCTCGAGGACAAAATCCTTTCTTTCCTTTCCAGTTCTTGCATGATTTTTTGTAATGGCCTATAATTGTCTTGATTGGCGTGTGAGGAGACCTTCGATGCCCCCTCTCATGACTATAAAACACTGGTTTGTCCCTCTTTCAATCCCGACATTGGACTTTTAGCTTTTCTTGCCTTCCACCTCTTGTTCTTCTTGCTTTCTCTGTTGATTCAAGCTTTGTTCTCATGGCCAATTCTTTGATCCTGAATGTGCCCATGTACAACAACATGGAGCGCCCAGTGGTTCCTCTTGAAGAAATTCCTAGGCATATGATGTCCCGTATCAAGGCAAGCATGATATGTTCATTCATTTTTTATTTTGTTTTACTTCTCCCTCTTTTTTTGGTGCATTTCCTTTGTCTTTTGTTCCCACAACCCTTCTCTTATTGCAGGGAACTTTTAACTTCATGAAAATGCCTTGCTTCAACAATTAATTCCCTTACGACTCCCTGTGGGTGTAGGAGTTTCTTCTGTAGGCACAAGATAAATGCCATGTTCTTATGCATACGTGTTTTGAGAGGCTTTTGGACCTCTTGGGCACTACTTTGGACTAGCCTTTGATTCACGCCCTATGCACGTTTTGGCACCTAGAGACTCATACTTTCTTCCTTGGGGGTTGCGAGATGATGGTTTTGGTGGAAGAGGTTGCTGGATTGCTGTGTGTGTGTGACATAGGAAGGGCTCGGTTGGGTCTTAATTTTCCATTACCATACGGTGTGGTTGACATGGAGAAGGTTCTAACTCATGTTTTCATAGCTCCGCCTACTTATCCTCTGTTCAGGGGCCATTGGCTCAACCTGGCTCATCTCTTTTACAGTTTCCTCTAGGTCCAAGATTCTGCCTTAGAGGACTAGTTTCGTGTGTGCATGCATCTACTGATTGGGGGTCTGGCACTATTCGCTTCCAAGGATTTCACTTTGGATATATACCATGTAGAGTTTCTTGTGAGGCTGATAGAACATTTATGGCTTTCTCCTTTAGTGGCTACCCTTGCGACTACATATATGGGATTAACCAGCGTGGCCATTGGTGATGATTTCATGGATTCTCCTTTCCTCCTTACAGAGTGGCTTCACATCCATTTTCCAAATGTGGGTCTTTCGAAGATGGTCTTCATAGAGGAGAGGGTCTATTTACTATCATCAGCTCCTACCAGCCTTTACACTCGAGTGTCACCCTTCTTGCGTAAACACCAAGCCAGAGGCCTTCTACTACAGCTTGAATTGATCAGTTTGACTCACCTCGTGGTGTACAACCCACATCGCTGCTTCGCGATGGAAGGGCACAAGAAAGTAATACTGCCTCCCCTAAGCCGTGCCCCTTGCATCTAGGTCACGATGACTTTGACAGGTCCCATTTCACGCCCTTGACCTACTCATTGGTTTGAGAGGATGAACACTGGGCCTGGTACTCCAAGTTGCTACCAAAGTCCAGAGAGAGGGTGGAGGAGTCTAGGGTGCTAAGGAAGAAGAGAAGAAGATTAAACAATTAGATCAGAAGATTTTTTTGTTTTTTTTTCAAAACTTTTATGTATTTTTTTTATGCTCTTTATAGTTATGAGCTCCTCATAGTTGTAATAATTTTCTTTTAAATTCAATAAAGGACCCAACATTTATTTCTTAGCCTTAGCATGTATATTGAACTATGATTGGTGAAGGAACACTTCCCTGTAAGCTTTGCCATTAATCTAGGGCTCTTTTGATAGGATTCAACAGTTTAGGTCATTGATAAATCCTAAAATGCCTTTGTTGGTTCATACAATGCCTTGATTTCTACAGTAATTGTCTAGATGTGTTGAACGCCCAAGTACTGGCGTCCTATGTAGAACATTCAAGTTTTGGCATATGACACCTAGAGTTGTTGAACGGCTTCATATTGGCGTCTAATGTAAGATGCCTGCATTTTGGTGTATAACACCTATCAATGAGCATTCTCTTGTACATCTTCAAACATAGTCATTAGGTCATCTAGGTGGCTTTTGCCCCTAGTCCTAGAGAACATAAAGCTAAGTAAATGTGAGAAACAACAATCACAAATGAAACTCAATGTAGGATAATAAGTCATGGCCTTAGCTTGATTGCTTAATGAGTGGATAGTATGCCTGTAGTCGAATACCAAGCAACCAACCTAAGTAGGAATGGTCAAATCGAAGTCCTAGATTTTTTGCATTATATGCCTTGATTTGTTATTAGTTTCATGAGACGGTGTTGGTTGGGTGGATTTTAACCCCCCTTTTTTGGATTTCTAGATTTTTGGTTTTTCTATTTTTTTGGGTTTTTTGGATTTTCTAATTTTTTTGGATTTTTGGCTTTTCTAATTTTTTTTGGATTTTTGGTTGGGAGATTGTGATAAAATCGTTTGCAAAGTTGGGATGAATGATCTAAGTTGGGCGGAAACCCTAATGGTTAGATCCCTTGCATGGTCCAAGGCTAGTGTTGGATCGAGAGACTTCTCTAGAGGGGGGTGAATAGAAAAACTATTAAAATTTAATAATCTTTATTAAATTTTTATCAATTTCAAGCAAGATAGATATAGAAGATGTAAATTTGAAAATAATAACTAAACAAACACAAAAGAGGGAGTGAGACAATGAAAACACTATGATTTATAGTGGTTCGGCCCAAAACTCAGCCTAGTCCACTCCTCAAGATTCCTCTTGAGATTTATCCCTTATAAATTAAGTACGATACTTACTTATTGGTAGTCCCACCAACTACAACTAACTCCTTCCACTTCTCATACTCAGAGAAGCTAGAGTTCTTATCCTCTTTTGTAAGCTTTTACAAGAGAATCCCTCACAGTAAAAGTAGATCTTTCTTTTTAAAACTCTCAGTGAGGAAAATAAACAATTGAATCCAAGAATGGGATTGAGAGCAATAATTTTTTGAGTGTAAGCAAAGTGTGTCCATCCTAGACCCAAAGGACACCTATTTATATCATTGGGACTAAGCAAGCTATGTCTAATAGCTAGTCCAACGTTTAGAAAACGGCTAGTAACGACTAGTAGATCGGTATGCCATTTTCTGGTTCAGAATGCCGTTTTCTAGTTTGGAATGTCGTTTTCTCCTGAAATATGCCTTTTACGACCAATTCAGAATGCCGATAATATCTTTGGTATGCTGAATTACCCTGATTCGGAATGCCAATTTTCTTCGGAATGTCGAATTGAGTTCTGCTTCAACTTTTGCTCTATTTCTCAAAATCGGTGTGCTGCCTCATGCTTCGTTGATTTTGGTATGCCAAATTTATCCTGGAATGCCTAATTAGATTCTTCTTCCATTCTCAACATATTTTACATATCTTTCATAATTTACATCTTTCGGAATAAAATAACAACACTTACAACATTTTACTCATTCCTTGAATCAATATACATCCATGTTACACATTTTCTAAAATAAGCATATATGAAATAATCTCTTTTTGCTCATTCCTGAAAACATAGATCTTTTCTCTCAAATAAACATAAAAACCATGTTAGTATATTTTCAAAGATGTTATTATCAGAATATCGTATTTCCAATAGCTAGCAGATGCTTCTAGCTAGCTTTAGTGCTAACTGCCCTTAGCCTCTGAGTGCATAGTGCGGGGCGTGGGAGGAGAGGGGGGTAGTGTCTTATGTTGAGATTTTGGCTTGACTTGGAATTCTATACCCTCTTCCGGCTCAAGGTCAGATCCTATTGCACTTTTCATTTCCCCCCTTCTTTTTTTGTTTCAACACTGGACAACTTCTTTGCTGTTATTTTTTCCCTTCTCTCTTTCTTTTGGTCGATGGACAACTTCTTTGCTACCTTCTTTTCCTTTCTCCTTTATTTTTTCCTGTTTCATCTTTTTTTTTGTTTTGTTCACACTTGTCGAGTGTCAGTGGTCTGTACGGCCAAGTGATATTTATTCTTGATGGACCGAATCACTTATTTTGGATGCACTCTGCTTTTTTCTACACTCTCTAAGTTTTGGCTTTGGACATCTATCCAATCACAACTTACTGAGATTTACGCTAGGATAGCATGTTAGACTTTAAGGAGATGTGTGGACTTGTTATTCATGAACCAAAAGGGGAACCCATTGAAGGTTTGGCTCCATCTTAGTGTTGGACCCCTGATCCCCTTTTCCCACAAAGTGTTTGTTAAGTGAAGCTAAGGATAAGGTTCCTAAGTTTTGGGAGACAGCTAGTTCGTAAGCTCAGGCAATCTACAGTTCTTGTGTGCATATCAAGGGTAGTACCTTTTGAGGTGTAGTGCATTTCAAGGGTGTTCAAGCCTAGTGCCATCCTCTTTGGCCAAATGATAGGTGTTGCCCGAATATGCCACAATCACCAGGTATGGTCCTTCCCAATACAGTCTCAACTTCTCATGCTTGCGTGGTAGAATTTCTTTAAGCACCCAATCACCAACGTTAAATTTGAGTTCAATTACTTTCTTTTTGTAAGTCCTCGCAAGTCATTCTTGGTAGAGGCGTGCATGCTCAGTAGCTTGCAATTGGTTCTCATCTAGTAGGTCTAATTGTAGACTCAATAACTACCTTTTATCCTCAATAGTGATTTCATCATCAAGTTGGACTCTTGATGAGGGGACCATTATTTCAAATGGGACAACCGTCTCTACAACATAAGTAAGCGCAAATGGGGTTTGGCCCATGGGCGTTCTTATGGAAGTACGATAAGCCCACAAGGCATTAATTAATTTATTATTCTAATTAGGTCCCTTGGCGCCTTCTACCATTTTTTTTAAGGATTCGAATTAACGCTTTATTAGTAGCTTCTACTTGCCCATTACCTTCAGGGTAGTATGGCGATGAAAGGTGCAGCTCTATTTTGAACTTCTTACATAGTTTTCAGAAGTTTTGTGAAGTGAAGATCGCACCATTGTCCGTTACAAATTTTCTCAGGATCCCGAACCTTGAGAGGATGTTCTTCCGAACGAACATGCATAGGCTCAAGGCTTTGATCTAGGTGAATGCTTCTACTTCTGCCCATTTGGTGAAGTATTCAGTAGCAGTAAGTATGAACTTATTCTGTTTTTTTGTATCGAAGGGACCAATAACATCAAACGGCCATATAGCAAAACGGCCATGGTGCCTGAGATAGGTGTAGCTCTGAGGCTGGTGTGTGTATTTTATTGGTGTTAACTTGGCATTGCTTGCACCTTTTCACCTTCTTTGCACAATTAGCTTCCCTAGTTGGCAATAATATCCTCTTCGTAAAATCAATTTGGCCATGAATTGAGCGTTAATGTGTCTGCCACATATCCTTTCGTGTATTTCATTGAGGATGATCTTGACCTCTTCATATGTAACACAACAAAGCTCTCTCCCACTAAAAGATTTTTTGAACAAGACCCCAACTCTCATTAAGTATCTGGTAGCCATCCTTCTTACTGCCTCTTTTTCTTGTGAAGTTTTGTACTCAGGAAAAGATCCATTCTGGAAATAGTTTTGGATGTCAAAAAACCTAGGGTTTCCATCTTCTTCGATATTGTAGTAAACTTAAAAACTTGCAACTTTTGGCTTCTCAATTTCTTGCTTGAGCTCCATTGCCCATGGCTCAGTTGAATCAAGGTGGGATGCCCCTTGTTGCTACACCATGATAGTCTATTCCTTAATGCTGATCGGGAACTCAATTGAGGTGGTTAGTGATGCCAGAGCATCTGCAAGAAGGTTGTGGCTTCGGAGGGTGTGGACGTACACCACCTGTTGGAATTGGGTTAGTAGCAGGCAGGCAATGTCTTTGTATGCCTTCAATCATGGTTTAAGGGTTTTGTATTTGTTCAGAATCTACCTGAGGATCAACTAAGAGTCTTCGTTGAGCTTTAACTACTTTGCTCCTACCTCTAAAGCTAGGCGTAGTCTAATGATCAAGGCCTCGTACTCTGTGATGTTGTTGGTGCTTGCAGTAAAATTTAATCAGACGGCTCGGGGAATGAGCACTCCCTCAGGGGTGCGGAGCGCTATGCCAATACCTGCCCCTTGCCTATTCAGTGCTCCATCGAATTAGAAAGTCCATTGTTGGTCAGGTGGCTCCATAGCTTGTAGTGCCAATATTTCCACATCTAGGAAGTTTGTGTGGACGGGTCGGTAGTCTTCTATGGGTAGCTCTGCCAGATGATCTGCTATGGCTTGCCCCTTGACTGCTTTCGATGGTACATATTGGAGGTTCAACTTGGTAAGGAAGATCTGCCATCTTACTAATCTTCCAAAGAGGGCTGACTTTTCAAACATGTACTTGATAGGGTCCATCTTTGCAATGTAGCAGACCTTGTGAGCCAAAAAATAGTGCCTTAGCTTTTGTGAGGCCCAAACTAGTGCTAAGTAATGCTTTTCAATAGTAGTATACTTTTGTTCACAAGCCAGGAATGTTCTTGTAGACACCTCATATTCTTGCAGTCAAACTCTAACTTAACAACCCTAACTAATTCCCACTTAACCTAACAACCTTAATTAATTCCCACTTAACATAACAACCTTAACTAATTCCTCACTCAACCTAACAACCCTAACTAATTTCCACTTAACCTAACAACCTTAACAAATCTCCACTAAACCCTAACAACCTTAACTAATCTCCACTAAACCCTAACCACCTCAACTAATCTCCATTAAACCCTAACAACTTTAACTAATCTCCACTAAACCCTAGCCACCTCAACTAATCTCCATTAAACCCTAACAACCTTAACTAATCTCAATTAAATCCTAACTAATCTCTATTAAACCCTAACAACCACAACTAATGTCCACAAAACCCTAACAACTTTAACTAATCTCCACTCAACCATAACCACTTTAACAAACTTTTATAACAACCAAAACCAATTCCCTAACAACCTAATCACATAAGCCTATAAATAACCCCCATTTGGGAAAAAAAAGGAGGGAAAGAAAAAGGAAAAACTTGGAAGGAGACCAACCAAGCAAAAAACCAGAGCAAACCAGAGAGAACTAGTAGGGAATCCACTGAGAAACCCTGAGAGAGAGCAGTTCAGAGCTCAGGAGCCTTCACCGAACAATCAGGGCTCTTCGATCACCTTCTCCAGTGAGCTATTGGCGACTGAAAACACTTCCAGCCACAGCAAGCACAGGTAAGGCCCTTGACTGAGCTCAATTCTATTGCATTTCATCGCATAAGCCTTCCTCAACCTCCTTGGAGTCGTTCTAGTGGAGGAACGAGGCTCCCTGGCCAGAGCTTCAAGCTCTGTTAGCTGTCGGACCTGTTTTTCGGTGAGCTAGGTGGGGGAATGAATCCACTGTGTGATTCTTGTCCCGGAGAGTGTGGATTAGTTAGGCTTCCATCCCTCGAGCTTTTCCACCCCCATAGACACCTCAACGTCACCTCTAGTACCCGCTGGAAGGAGCTCGCCACACGCAGCCGTCAGTCGCCGAAGAAGACAATCAACAGTGAAATTCAACCGGGAGGTTCACACATCATAGCTCCCTCTGAAGTGTTGGAAAATCTTCCTCTTCTCTTTCTCTGACCTCCAGAAGCCATGAAGCACCTCTCCAAAGCCTCTGGTCACCTCTCGTAGCCAACCTCGCTGGAGAAGACGACGACGATGACGAGCTAAGTTGGGGAAGGGGCACACACTGCCATTCTTGCATCCAAGTGCTGGAATCTCTCCTTCTCCCTCCAATCAATCTTTTAGGATCATCAAACTATCGATCTGCAGCGTCCAGCAACTCCTTATTCTCTAAGCTCGTCATTAGAATCACGACACTGACGAGAGAGGTGGGAGGAAGCTTTCAGCCGTCTAATGCTCAATCAGAGCTAGGGAATCACCTCCTCTTTCTTCCCTCTTGCTTCTATGATGGTTGGATGCATGATCAGGCGTCGAGGAAGCCCTAGATGGCTTCCCAGGTTGTCGTCGCTGGCGAAGTTCAGTCGTCAACGACCGTTGTGCTTTTTAAAAGTTTCTTTTAAAAAACTCTCTTTTCTTTTCTTTTTCTGCATTTAGGTCCTTACATGTTGCATCTTCGTCCTTGCATTTGTTTACAAATGATTTTAATATAGTTTTATTTTTGGAAAACTTTTAGTTTGACCCTTACACTCTTTTTATAAACTTTCAGGTCCTTAGTCTTTCACAGAAACCCTCAGATTTTGTTTTCTTTCACCTTAAGTCCACAAATTTGCACATTTAACCCTGAATTTCTCTTAAATTGCACTGTTAGATATTTTTCTGGCACATTTACAAATCCGACCTTGGGAATTTCTATTTTCACCAAAAAACACATAGTTTTTCACATTTAGCCCATAGTTTCTTTTAAATTGCACTAAAACATATTTGTTTTTGGCACATTTACAAATTAGACCCTAGGAATCTCAATTTTTACCCAAAATGCACAGTTTTGCACATTTAACCCCCAGCTTCTTTAAAATTGCACAGAAATATGTTTCTTGGCACATTTTTATATTAAACCTTGAATATCCTAGTCTTTACCTAGAAACATGTATTTTTTGCGCAAAGCCCCTAGAAACTTGCTTATTCCATCCATGCATTCATTTGTACATCTTGATACTTTTTTTTTCGTATATATATTCTCATGCATATCTTCTTGTATCTTGCACACACATTTCTAGCTCATTTCAAACTTAATCTTCACATTGTTTTCCGGATTTCCTCCGAGTTTCATGGTTTTGATTTGATTTGTATTTTCATCGCTCAAGGGAGTACATTAACAGGCTCGACAATGCCGACATAGCCCTGAATGAGGATTATTTTCTCTTATTTGATTTTCTAGGATTTTCCTAGTTTCTGCTGTTTTGCGTGATGCTTTCAGAATATTTCTTATTTTTACATGATTTTCCTCATCGCCCAAGGGCGTACAATAAAGCGACATTTTCAATGCTTACATTGTCCCTTGGATTAGTTTCCTTATCATTTTTCTTTTATTCATTGTTTCTTGGAGATTTGTCATGTTTTCGCTTTCATCTTAGGCATGTGCATTAGAAGTAGACAAACAAACACACACTAGATCATGAGCAAGCGGTTAACCTTGAAAGACCAAATTCTTTGGGCGTATGGGGGTGCCTAACACCTTCCCCATGCGTAACAAAAATCCTTACCCTTTCTCTAGCCCATAATGGCTAAGTATTGCATCGATTAGGCACGGAGCACACATGTGTATCTTTGCATTGATTTCATCGAGTTTTCTTTGTGATTGGTTTTCCTCGTCTTTCCATTAAACAATTAAGTGGTGACTCCTTTTCCTTATCCTTTTTATTATCCTTCTTTGGTGTTTCTGAGTCAAGTCTCCCTCCTCGAATTCACCATCTTCGTCGTGACCATATCGAGATTCTTCTTCATTTGTTTCCATGCACTAAGGAGTCATGCAGGGTTCCGTCGACATGGTCATAGGAACTGGCAACTTCGCTGGGGATAACTAGATTCTGCCTTTTGTGTTGGTTTTCTTGCTTGCTTGGCATTGTACTGTATACTTTGTGTTTGTTTGCTTGTCCTACTTGTTTGTATATTTGACTGTACATGCCTTTTGTGTCTTTCTACACAATTGCTCTGTCACAGCACATACACATGACTTGATTCATGCCTTTTGTTATGATGCTTGCTTCTATTTCACCTACCTAGTAGCACAACTGTAGACATCCCAATTTTGAGGTCACTTGAAAGCAAGCTCCTCCGAATGATGCTCTGGTTGCGACCAACCAAAACCCTAGCCTAATTAGGCCC
Source organism: Posidonia australis (assembly GCA_024699735.1). Classification (NCBI taxonomy): domain Eukaryota; kingdom Viridiplantae; phylum Streptophyta; class Magnoliopsida; order Alismatales; family Posidoniaceae; genus Posidonia; species Posidonia australis. The sequence goes on from JAMKQA010016179.1 coordinate 10,037, forward strand.
ACGCTAGCCCACTCTAAACCAATTAAACTTGAAACCAAACAAATGAAATTAAATCCACTCAAAATCCATTTAAAAACCCACTTAAATACATTTAAAATCCACAATTAATCCAATAAAACCCTAATTAAGTAAAATCCATTTAAAATCCACAATTAATCCAATAAAAACCCTAATTAATAAAATAAAACCTAATTCAAGTAAAATCCAATTAAATCCACTTAAAATCCAATAAAAATCATAGTTAAACAAATGAAAATCCTAATTCAAATAAAGTCCACCTAAATCCACCTAATCAAATAAAAACCTTAATTAATTAAATAACCAAACCCAATTAAGTAAAATCCAATTAAAATCCAATAAATAAGACAAAAAACCTAATTCAAGCTTGAATCAAATTAAATCATTTAAAAATCCAAGTAAATAAGTGAAAACCCTCATTAAACTCAAAATACATTAAAAATCCCAATTAAATAAAATTCAAAACCCTAATTAAGCTATAAACCCTAAATAAACACAAAAAAACTGAATAAACCCATAAACCTTAATTTAAAATCCCGAAATAAACCCTAATTAAAATTCAAAATTCTAATTTCAAGTCAATTAATCAAACCCTAAATCCCAAAATTGAAAATCATATTTAATTCACAAAACCCTAAATTAAAACCCTTAAAATAAGAAAACCTAAAATAATTAATTAAAACCAACTAATTAAACATTAATCACAAATTTAATTAAAATCATAAAACATAAATAAAAAAAACCTAAATTAAGATTCAAAACCCTAATTTAAAACTTAAAATCAAAACCCTAAAAAATTTCTAAAAAATCATAAAACAAAAAAACCTAAGCTAATTAAAACCCTAATTAAGCCTTAAATCACAAAATTAAGAAATTAAATTAAACCCATAAAGGCCAATTAAAATCCTAAAATTAAAACCCTAAAAAACCCTAAAAATCCCAAAATAAAATCAAAACAAAAATCCCAAAACCCTAATCCCATTAAGCCCAATACTATTCAATTCAAAAATTCAATTCAAAACTTTAAAAAAGTCAAAAATAATTCCGACGACCCTATTTTTCCAGCGAGAACTTCGGCAAGCAATCCTGAGGAATCCGGAGCTGATCTCAGTCTCCTTGATCTTTGGCCAACCTCCTCCAGCTCATGCCCGATCCAACGACACTCATTCGTTGAAGAGAGGAGGATCAACGACGGAGAAAAGCCTCACCGGAGTATAATGGGTCTTGCCGTTGACGAGGAGAAAGAGCTTTTTCCAGAAAGTTTTAGACCTTCGAGTCCCCCTCCGAGCAAGCCTAGAGTGCATCCAGAGATCCCTAATAATCCACCACATCTAAGCCTTTTCTGCAAAACCATTTTCACCCTCAGAAGCCTCCAACCTTAGTCACCGGAGCAACCAACCAGAGGAGCCCGCTGTCGTGCGTCGTCGGGGAGGGCAACCATTCAGGTACTTTTCTTCCCTCCCTCTTCAATCCAGAGCATGCCCCCTTAGATCTTTTAGGTTTCTGGGCAGTGCCACGGCAGAGCCAGGCTCCCCGCATGTCGTCGGCCCCCTTCCAGTGGTGGGTTCACCACCAACGGTGACCTGCGGGAAAGGCCCCAGGGGGCCTTCCCTCCTCTCCTCTTCTCCTCCTCAGTGCCCCCCTTCTCAGGAGAAGCCTCCGCAACCTGTGCCATCGTCGACGCCACCGCCGTTGCCGCACGCTGTTGAGGACACCCCCGCGTGCACGAGTCCACCACACTCTGCGCCGACGATCCAGGAGCCTCCGTGCATCCCTAATGAGCCCGTCGAGCCACTCCATCGCCGGCCAGGGCCTTCGCAGCGACCCGACCTCTCCACCGTCCCCTTCGCCGGAGACGGAGGTGGGAGAAGGTCTCCAGATTTCCTTGGGCTTCGCCAACGTCCTCCCAGCCTTGTTGTGTCCCCACGATGCTCCCCGAGCCTCCGACGTGCCGCTTCAGCCTCCGGACCTTCTCCAGCCACGCCGTTGTCTTCTTCGACGCCGACAGAAGCCCCTCGCCGGAGCTCGAAGTGGGTGGGGGGGGGGGGGGGGAGGCCGCGGGCCTC
>JAMKQA010016180.1:0-16175 GCA_024699735.1 Posidonia australis
GATCCTTACCCATTTCTGGTTTATGACCTGCTTTTCCATTGTATGATTTGCATGTTTTATATGGTTTTCCTCGTCTTCCATTTTAATAGACTAGGTGGCGACTCCTGCATTTGCATTTTTATTTTTATTATTTTTGTCGTGACTTTGTTGATCCTCGTGTATTTGGCCTTTCACGTCAAGTGCTTGAGGCTGTCGCCGGCATGGTTACAGGAACTGGCGACTCCGCTGGGGATAACCAGATCCCAGCTTTGTTTTGGTTTCTCCTTCGCTTCGGCTTCTTTCCTTGCTTGCCTTTTCCTTGCCTTGCATTGGTTATCCTTTTAAGTGGTGTCTTTTTGCATGCATGCCTTTGTAATGTTGTTCTTTCCTTTTACACATTTGCTATGTCACCACTATTGCACATGTTTTGCACCAACTCTTGCATGATAATTCATGGCTAAATTGCATGTTTATTTCCCTTCCTGTACATGTCATGCCTAGGAGATTAGAGACATGTTTGCTCTCTCCATTCGGTTAATGAAAATATAAAAAACCAAAATTAATAAAACATAAGGCAAACTAGTGACAAATTGCAAATTCTCCCCCACGGTTTAATAAGCTTGCAAGTAAAAAACTCAAAGCATACTTTGCATACATCATATAGGGCATGCATCTTCTCCTCTCCTAGGATCGCCTATAAAGTCTGCGAAGGACATTTTTCGATGGCTCATCCTATGGCTTTGGCGTGGGATGAAAAATCGGGTTTGTCCCCCCTTGTTCGGGGTCGTGTCGGTGTAGTAGAGGGTACAACCTACTGCTTTGGCAGAGGACGAGGCCCCGAAAGCACCACCCGTTCACTGCCTAGGCTATGGCCAGGATTTAGAACGGGGACCTTATTTTTTCTAAACTTGAGTCGGAGACCTATTCACCCATATGTGAACCCGAGTAGACAGCTTAATAAGACATTCCTAGATTGTGAGAGAGTGCATACTAGGGGCATTCATTTGCATCTCATACCACCATAAACATTGCATCTTTTCGAATTTGTTTGTTTATGTGCATAGGATTTCTGATCTTTGAGTTTCCTTAGCCTGAGCTCAAGATCTTTCCTTTCGCGAACTCTATTTGCGACCTTATTTTTGACCGCGTCTCCCGAGTTATTCGTCACTTCCGACGATAGCTCGTCCAAGGATCCGTCTTGTCCTTCCCAGCCACAGTTCGATCCTTACTCGCTCGCGATCCACGATGGCCCAGCATGCCAGCGAGTCCCTTTCCCCTACTGTCCAGGAGGAGGTCCCTGTCTCGGGGCACTCTTCCTTTGTGTCTGTTCCAGTCATCTCTGCTGCCTCCACTTTTGCCTTAGCCTCTGGAGGACCTCCACCACCTCATTTCCGTGTCCCCGTGGCAACCCAGCCTTCAGGACCACCTGCCTGGTCTTCTCCTGCTGTTGGGGCCACAGCAGTTGAGTCTATCTCTCCCCAGGGCTATGTGTTTACTAGCCCTCCTCCCATTGCGGCTGTCTCTGTAGTAGCCACCCCCCAGTTCGGACAATTGGGATCTCAGCCTCTTGTTTCCTCCCCTGTCTTGCCTCCTTCTCTTGGAGCCACCAGTGACGATCCCGTAACCGCGCAGCTGCAACAATTGTCGGCCCTCGCCCAATAGCTGCAGGGATTGGCACTAGCACTCCAACCCTTCTCAGCTTTGTCTTTCCCGGCTCTCGAGTTTCCTACGTAACTGATTTTAGGACCACAGTTTGCACCCACTGCACTCCCTCCACAGTCGTCGCCATCCCTTGTTTCTCCGGCAATAGGGGTGTCGACACTACCTTTTGTTACACCAGCACAGCACCCACCACAGCATGCATCCCTCCTATCTGGTGGCCAGCCCCCTAGGCCGGCAGGAGCACTACCATCCGTGAGCATTGTACCGGAGACCATCCCGGTTCAACAGCTCTTGCTCCCACACTCTGCACCACTCATTGCACCACCCCCTACATTATCTTCCCCTTTTTATCACACACAAGGTTCATCTTTTGTCCCACAACACACTGCACCCATGCACGGGTACACTGGCCATCCTACCATAGCACCAGAAGGCGGAATGGTGGATCTGGAGGAGCCCTTTGGGGCGACCCATACAGTGTACGCGGCACCCACCTCTACTGCGCAATCCCCAGCTGCAGTAGCTCCAGATGCTCTCCTTGCAAGAGTAAATGATTTGGAACGCACTCTCCGACAAGTGCAAGGTGGAGACCGCCAGTCCTACCAATTCCGGGACCTCTGTTATTTCCCAGAGGCGACTCTCTCCTCGAATTTTCATATTCCAGAATTTGAAAAATACAATGGTAGGGGTTGCCCAATTGCCCACCTAAAAGCCTATTGCGGAGACCTCGCTCAGCTCTAGGCTGACGAAAGGTTGTTAATCCGCTTGTTCCAGAAGAGTCTCACGGGGCCCGCGTTGAAGTGGTTCCCTTCCCTCAACATGGCCACCATCAAGACTTGGGACGACCTTACACAGGCGTTCCTGGAGCAATATTCCTTGAACCTCGACTTAGTCTCCAAGCGGGAGGACTTAGTCGCTCTCAAGCAGAGATCCCAAGAAACATTTGGGGAGTATCTTGGACGTTGGCGCTCTTTAGCTTCACAAGTCAAAGATAGACCCTCCGACAAGGAGTCTATTGAGATAGTGATCCGGGGAGCACAGCTAGCAGTCGGGGCTCTGCTTAGCATTCAACCTGTCACCACTTTTTCTGCACTGCTTCAGGCTGGCGCCCGTGTTAAGAGTTCACTGCGCGGCGGCAGTTTTCCAGCACTCTCAGCATTTGCCAAACAGGCCACTGCCTCACATAGTGGCCCTAGCAGCAGCAATAACAGCAACAACAACAACACTAATCCACCCAGGAGGCGGGATCCCTCCTAAAATACAGTTTCTTATATCAGATCCCCTGCTGCTCCGGCAAATGTCCGCTCGCCCTCGCAACGCCAAGTAGTTTATGCACCCACGCCTACACCTAGAGCACAACATGCGTCACACATTACCCCCACTGCCACACTAATATATCCTAACCCACCGGCCAAGACGCGCCCACCGTTGGCACATCCACAGTCGAAGCGACAACGCCGTGACAGGCGCCACTATACCCCTTTAGTGGAGCCTTTGAGCATGGTATTTCCTAAAGTCACATCCTTGCTGAGGCTGCCTGAGGTGCGCCCTACGCCTAATCCGCTGCCAGCTTGGTACAATGCCAATGCATTCTGCAATTTCCATCGGGTGGCTGGCCACTCGACGGACAATTATTTGACACTCAGGGGCGCTGTCCAAGATTTGATTGACCAGAAGGTCATTGTGATTAATACCTAGGCAGCCACCCAGCACACACCCCAGTTGCCGTTCCAGCACAGCCAGCACACCCCAGCATAGTTAGTCAACCCTTGCCATAGCATCCTTCTTCGGGAGCGCCAGGTTCCTCGGGAGTCAATTTTGTTTCTTCTGCTTCTCTTTCTTTTACTTCTTCTGAGTCTGTCTCTTCCCCTATCCGCCCAATCGACTTGATTCATGATGAATCGTCTCCTTTTCCCCACCGTTTGTATCGTTCTTTCCTCGATAATTCTGAGGAATCTGTTTTTATGGTCCGTCCTGTCGTCGAGTCGGAATACGGTTAGGTGCCACCTGTAGTATATCTCCAACCTCCAACTCCAGTTTTTCTATCCGCCTGGCCCCAATCTAGGCCAAGTCAGCCAGCACACCCTCAAGCTTACCGGTACCCTCATCAATACTCCCAGTATCCTCAGGTTTACACTCCTACTCACTTATATCCTTCAACCGCACCTGTAGAATTAGCAACCCCTCCCCCGGTTGTTGTTACTCTGACCCATGACACGCATCGTGTTCCATACAATTATGCCACAGGGATGTGTGCAGAAGTGATACGATCAGGCAGAGTGTACACACCCCCAACAGCTAGGCCTAACCCCTCAACCTTAACCCCTAACCAGTTACAAGCCCAGCCATCTAGGTCATCAGCACCTGTAGCAGTAGCCCCGGCCCAACTCCAAGCACATTCTCCTCAACCACCTATGCATAGAGTAGCACCACCCAATCCTACCACTAGCAGCCAACCTTCAGCTGACATCACTACCCAGCTTAAGAAGGTTAAAGCCGATATTTCCATTTGGGACCTAATCCATACATTGACTGAGCATAGAGAAGCTTTCCTTAGGGTTTTTCAAGCAGCCTGTGTATTCCAAACTATAGAGCCTGCTACCCTAGAAAGCATGGTAGGAATGATAGCGGCACTTCAGGTTACCTCCTTCTCTAGCCTAGAGTTACCTCCCTCTGGCACCAATCATAACTCTCCCTTGTTCATCACTGCATAGTATCAAAGCTTCCGCATCCCCCTCACACTAGTGGACAATGGAGCAGGCCTTAATATTTGCCCCTTGTGCACGGCAAGTGCAATCGGATTCAAGTCCGAGAACATTACACCAGCTGTGAAAGGGATGACAGCTTTTTATAATACACATCATGATGCACTTGGAGTCCTGATCATTCCCCTGATTATAGGACTTGCTCGCTTCGACGTGGAGTTCTACGTTGTAGATATCGAACACTCTTTCAATTTGTTGCTTGGAAACCCTTGGCTTCACAAGCATCAAATCATTCCTTCAACCCTCCATCGTATGATTAAGTTTTGCTGGGATGACAATGTTGTTGTTGTCCTAGCAGAAGATATGGAGAAGGTTGAATCTGTCTCAGCTCTAGCCCCTCAGACCATTCACTTCAAGCCTAAGCCTTCTGATGTCCTTTTTCGGGTTAACCGGTTTGAGCCGGTTAATTTCATTCCACCCTTAGAGCTTGTCGGCCATTTGGCCACTTCTGGCAACCCCCGTTTGATGGTCGACAACCTGTGTCGCAAATGGGGATACGAGAGAGGATCGTCTCTGGGGCTTCATGGCCAAGGAATCGCCGAGCCGATCGAGGCCGAAGAATGGGTCGAGCGAGACGGTTTGGCTTATGAGTGGTGCTGCTAGAGGAAGAGATCGCAACGCCATGGTAAGTCTTCCAAGATGATTATTCCATGAGATTTATCCAACTTTATTAGCACAGGCATTATGGATCCGAACCACAATTCATATGCTGTGTCAGCACCATCAGCTTGGATCTGCCTAGAGCACCATCAGCTTGGATCTGCCTAGAGCACCATCAGCTTGGCGGCCGGCTAGAGCAGTAGGGTATACGGCAGGTGATCATGCAGAACAATAGACAGACAGAGCTGTCAGCAACCCAGATTGTGGTCCAAGAAGCAGACTCAGATGATGACATCAGGGATCTGGACCTTTTATTTCAGGAGCAACTAGATATGCTTGCAGAAGATCTGACAGAGCATGATCGCATAAGAAAGGGCAAAGCAGTTGCTACAGCACCACCAACAGAAGCACCAATACCACCCCAGGACCAAGTTTCAATTATGGTCCTGCGAGAAACAAACGGAAGGGATACTAGACCATTGGAGATAATCTCCTGTCAGCCGGGAGGCGGGTCTAGTTGGTATTGGCAATATAAGCCTCACCTTGAGGGTGAGGATCAAATCCTTGAATCAAGCGTGAGTAGGACAGGCGACGACGGCCTCACCAGTTTACAGTAAAGCAGCCGCTAGCAAGCAAAATTTTGTACAACTAACAGGGAAAATACCAAAAAAGACAAAAAAAATCAAAAAATAAAAAACCAAAATAAGGAGGCATCAGAGGTAGGGACTCCTAGCTCCTGGGATCATCCAGACAAGGAAACTGAAGAAGCGACGCAATGTCGGTACAAAAACACGAGGGTCACTATGACAGTCCTTAAACGCCATCAGGGCGCAGAATCAAAGGAAGTCTTCTCAGTTGACATAATCGACCCAGCATTTGAAAGAGAAATCCTGTCAGAGCTGATTGCCTATGAAGAAGAGGATGAAGTACATGGAGCAGATAATGAGGATGAACCGTCACATATTCCATTCTATGATGATGATCCAGAAGGACCAAATCTTCATGTAGAAGAGGAAACAGAGCTTATCAACATCGGCATGGTAGAAGAAATAAAAGAAACACGCATCAGTGCCAATTTATCACCACAAGCAAAGGCGGAGTTTATAGCTTTTCTAAAAGAATATGTGGATGTCTTTGCATGGAGCTAAGATGACATGGTGGGATTAGACATTGAAGTGGTAGTTCATACATTGCCGTTAATACCAAATTCAAAGCCAGTCAAGCAAAAGCTCCGTAGATGGCGACCCCAATGGCTTTTAAAGCTTAAAGAAGAAATTATGAAACAGCACAAAGTCAACTTTCTCAAAGTTGTGTTGTATCTTGAATGGCTCGCCAACTTTTCTGGAGTCTGGCATTTTCCCTCTCGGCATTTCTACATTAGATAAGAAGACCCTGACACTGTTAGCATCCAAATATGTGCTCGGGGCTGGGCAAATATACAGAAGGTCTTATAATCAGATGCTTCTCAGGTGCGTAGACAAAAAGGAGGTAGATATGCTAATGTTGAAAGTCCACGCAGGCACCTGCGGTCCACACATGAATGGGGTTCTCCTAGCCAAGAAAATTATGTTTCAAGGGTATTTCTGGTCCACCATGGAAACAGACTGTTGCCAATTTGTCAGAAGATACTATAATTGCCAGATACACGCCAATTTTATACATGCTCCCCCGCAACGATTGCATAGCATGTCATCACCATGGCCATTTTCTACTTGGAAAATTGATGTTATCGGGGCCATTCATCCTGCTGCATCCAATGGGCACCGTTATATCCTGGTAGCCATTGATTATTTCACAAAATGGGTCGAGGCGGAATCATACAGGACAGTCACATCAGCTATTACAGAAAAATTCATCAAGAATAATATTGTCACTAGATATGGAGTTCCATTTGCTATCATTACAGACAACGGAACTAATTTCATAGGAAAAAGAGTTGAGGATTTCCTCCAGAGTTACAAGATCAGACATCACAGATCCTCCCCCTATCGACCTTAGATGAATGGGGCAGTGGAGTCGGCTAATAAGAATCTGGTAAAAATCTTGACGAAGATGGCCGAGACTCATAAAGATTGGCATGAGAAGCTGCCTTATGCATTATGGGCCTACAAGACCTCCATCCGGACGTCAACAGGAGCAACACCTTACTCTTTGGTGTATGGCATGGAGGCAGTCCTTCCCTTTGAAGTCGAGATTCCATCGTTAAGGATCTTGAAGGAGGCAGAATTAGAAGAGGCTGAGTGGGTACAGGACCGTAATGTTCAGCTAGATCTAATTGATGAGCATAGATTACAAGCTCTGCATCATGCCCAATGCTACCAGAAGAGAATGGCCCGGGCATATCAGAAGAAAGTCCATCCTAGAAGCTTTGAACCAGGAAACTTGGTTTTGCGTGCCATTCATTTGCTCGATGCACTAGGAAAATTTAGGCCCAACTGGCGCGGACCTTTTGTGGTTAAAGAGGCCCTGTCAGGGGGTGCAATCATTCTTGAAGGCATGGACCATAGAGAGCAGTCAGAGCCTGTCAATGCTTCCTACTTAAAGAAGTACTATCAGTGACTCTTAGTCAATCCAGACGCCTTACACCGTGAGCCATGCATTTTCATGCTTCTTCTTTTTACTAATATTTTAGATTAGTGCATCCTAGCATAAACATGAATAATCTCCTGCACCTTTTCTCTTTGCATAACATCATTTTGCCCGATGAGGAAAATCAGAAGCCTGCCTGCGTTAGACATGTCAAGTCCTCCTCATGTGCTACTACCCTAGAAGCTTAGAGTGTGAGAGAGAGATTTCAGAGAAATGGGCTAAATGAACAAATCCCCATGGGACCTATATCTCTAGAAGGAGGAAAAAATGTTAGGTCTAGAGAGAGTGTGAGCATTAAAGAAAAAATACACTAACCTTGGAGAGGAGTCGGAGTATGCAGCTACTAAGCCTATATGATCAAAGGGACTAGCCACCGCTTCAGCACAAGGGAAATAGCAGCCACCCCCTCAGCCTAAGTGTATTTTACCTCCAAGTGGGAGTAGGGTAGGTTTAGCATGCCTATGAGGGATAAAAGAAAATGAATCCTTAAAAAAATAGATATAGAACCCCAAGAATTTGACATGAGGCCCATAAATCTGAAGGAGAGCCACAAATAAACCTAAGTGCCTAGGTTAGTGCCACATGAGTCGAGGGCAGTGTCACCTCTTGCAACAGGCAAAACAGGCTTCCTTGGCGCTGAGGGCACCAATATATCAATTAACCCTTTCTTTGCATTCACACTTTTTGCACAGCATTTAGTTTTTAGTCAAGCATATTTGCATTTACTTTGCAAGGCGTTTTGTTTGTATTCTGACCAGGGGCATGTCAGCTGCCCTATTAGTCGTGGTATGGACAAATAGGCATTCGACTAGGGGCATGCTAGTCACTTCTTTAATTAGAAGAATCTGAGGCCAGGGGCATGCCGGTCATTTAATTTTGAAAGCAGTTGTGGGAATACATGAGCAAATACAAGCAATGCAAGATGTCATAAATGCCAATAATTCTTATTGTGGTCCATCACTGATACATGTATTGCTAATCAACTCTAAGCCTCTTTGAACTGCTAGCCCCTGTGAAACAAATGCCGTTGGGTGGGATCTCGCTCAAAGGGCATGTCTCCCGTATCTCGACTTCGTATTCCACTGTACAGCTGGAACCTTCAGTAATGGCAAGATTGGAGAATTTGATGCCAGCCTGCGCCTTGCGGGCCAATTCTGAAGTTGTTGCATTTGAGCCAACTATATACCTCTTGTACCGGTTAGGACAGAGACTTTGCTCAATAGAATCCTGGCAGAAGCCGAATTGGCGAAGGACCCGGACGGGGTGATACTCCACACCTCCCGAAAACCCAGAAAGGACCATGAGCCGCATATCCCTGGCATTGAAGAAGGCAGTAAAGGTTCTTGATGTCGAGGATATAATGCACCATGTCACTGAATCCTCAGCAAGATTGTGCAGTCTGTTGCACAGCTCTTGCACCCCTGGGAGTGTCCTCGAATGGTGAGTATGGCTATAGGCTTCAAAAGCAGAAGGCCGAGGGCGTAGAATCTTTATTCCCATATGGGCAGCAAGCCAAACCTGGCAAAAATGGAATCATGGTTAAGAAAAGCACAGCAGAATAAAAGCAAATGGTTTGTTTACCTGAACCAAGGCACCACATCCATGGAAATGGCGGGAGTACTTCAATGCTCGGTCCAAACCAACATAGGATTCAGCAAGAAAAATAGGAGCCAAATCAATCTGGCGAACAACTATCGCCCAGGCTATTTCTGCCACCTCGATAGCCACATTCGTCCGACCATGGCTAAAAATAAGCTCCCTGAGGAAGCGCAGCACAAAGCTATAAAGCCACAAGATGCCCAAGGATGAACGGGCATTGATGATCTCATCAAAATAGTCCAGGCGCACCATGGTTGTAGATCCATCTCTGCAGATAAGTCTCTCCTCACAGACATTTCTGGCCACGCCCGTAAGTCGGCTCAAAACATGAACATAGCTGTCATGGCAAGTAAAGACTGGAGGGGGCATGAATGGTGACAAGCCGCAAATCCGTCTGACTTCCTCCAAAGTCAAAGTCATCTCTACCTACCCAAAGCGGAAAACGTGCAAGGCTGGTTTCCAAAATCGAGCCACAACGCACAGTAGATGCCAGTTAACCTCCACCTTAGCTATACTCAGAAGGGAGGAGGAAATGCCCCAGACCCGTAGTTGTTCACGATCAGCAGCTGTTAAAACGTCAATCCAGCCACGTTGAGCATCTGAGCAGTGTTTTGGTGTCACCATGGTAGGATAACTCTGCAGACACAGATTTGGGCCAGATATGGCAGTAAAAGGCAGAACTTAACATAAACATGAAGCAAAACAAAGCAATCCAGTAGAATATAATCCAAAAGTGAGTACAAAATCAAGAGACATATTCAGAATATGTTGCCATAAAGCCAGAATGGAATCACAGAATGCAAAATCTGTAGCAAAGCACAAGAAATCAACAGAAAAACAGTAGAAAGCACATATTTATAGAAGTGCATACCATTGTGATGCAGAGTATAACGCAGCCAGTGCTTAGAAAGATCAAATAGAGAGCAAAAAGCAGAGATCTAACATCGTTTTTCAGAAAGGACGGCGGCATCTCTCGCAGAATGCGAGTTTATATAGGGAAAATAAAAGGGGTTTCAGCAAAAAAGGAAAACAAACTCGTCATTTTTAGAGGCGCATCTGAAGGGCGCACCTAGGTGGCGCACCTAGGTGGTGCCTGGAATGGCTTCAAATTTCAGCAGCACCTCCCCTGAAATTTGGATCTCGCCAAATCGACGCCATTAATTTAAACCTGCATACAGCTTACACACAAAACCCCAGGGGGCACATCACAGAATCTGGAATTTTATAAAATTTTAAAACGGGTTACAATATTCCACTGTTGTTACAAAGCTTTGAAAGAACTGCAAATGTAAGAAAAGCTACTCCTCGTCTGAATCTTCCTCGTCAGATGCCGCCATTTGGAAGTGTTCGGCCAAGAGACGGGCGCCTCGTCGAGTGATTCGGTGCGACCACTGAGCAACTGCAGTAGCCTGGGAACGGGGAGCAGAATCACGGACCCTCTGGGTAACCTCGGTATCTGAACGGTCCTCCTCAGATGCCTCCATAGTGAAATCCCCGCTACTGGCTACATTCACTTCCTGAGCTGGGAAGTCTTGCTGCAATATCAAAGTTTTTTTTTGTTAGCAGTCAGAATTATAAGGGAAAGTAACAAAAAAAAAAACAGAAAGAGAGACATACCCGAATGATGTTATGCCAGCGCAGTTCCTACAAAGTAACAGATATGTCAGGCGTACTTTGAGCTAAAAATGATAATTTGCAAAGTAAAAGTCTTACCCTCTTCCGGCGGATATCGGCATAAAAGGTGCTAAATTGTTCTTCAAAGCCCTATGGATTGTGACAAATGTCAGACATATATAATTCACATACCAGCAATGTTAAGCAGAAATGGTAATCATGTACCTTGGCCCAGTTGGAGGCATACCACATCCCGCGCTGGCTGTCCCGCACTGCCTCCTCGAATAGGTACGGCTTCCCCACCCGCCTGTACCAAGCTAGATAGTATGTGTAGTTAACTTCCCGAAGGACGTGTCTGTCCTGGGAAGCTATGGCTGCTGCATGCTGACTTCTAGCAACTGAACGAGTCATAGCCGGGCGATCCATATCAGGAGGAGGAGGGGCAGGAATGCAGAACTAGTTCAGAAATTGATGCCGCACGCGCCCTGGAAGGAAATAGGCTAACTTTTTCATACAATAGAACTTCACCTGCTAGTCCCTAAGAACGCGGCTAGAGTTCAGGGGAGCCCAGTCAAACCCATCATATCTAGAGAATGGGCGCAGATGAACCTGTTATAAAGCAAGAGAAATATATAAGCAATCTAAGCAAGCATTGGGGGATACAACATAAAAAGGAAGGGAAACTTACATCCTCGAGTTCTACCAGGTCCAGCAGATACCGGTAGGACTCGTAACTATAGACCCTAGCAGCAGCCTGATGGTCAGGCTCGACCCACTGGCGGGGAAGGGGCAAAAGTTCATCTCGAAGGCGGCCAAAACTATGCCCTCTGGTGATATGCTCCATGATCCAATACTGGAAATGACAGACAGAAGTCAGTTTATCAAATATTTAGCATAAACGAATTTTGTTTTGCAAAAAGTAATGAAAGCAAATACTTACAGTCAGCAGAGGGTATAGCCCCACATAAGAGCGGCACCCAAGCTTAACCACATTGTCAAGCCCGTAGATCAGCCAGGTATAACTAGGGCCGGCCCAGTCATAATGGTCCAGATGTTCCAAATTGGTTAAATACGCTATCCAATCAGCATGAATGCAGTAAGCAGACGAATCACAGAACATCTTGGCCAGAAGATCCAGTAGGAAATGCCTCAGTACAAAGTCTGCCTCCTTGCTGTCAGGCTCGAGGTTAGGCCAGAATTTGTCCCACTCTCTCAGCCATCCTACTGTGATCATGTTTTTTTCTCGAGGTGGCTTTGGAGGAACACGGCCCAAATGCGCAGGAGCAAGGTGCAAACCGTGAGTGGTCTCACCTATAATCGGCTCGTCACTGAAGGGAAGACCCGTCAACAGAGCCCACTGATCAGGTAAGACGGTTAGCTCTTCGAATGAAAAATGGAAAGTGTGCATCTCAAACCTCCACCTTGCCACCAAAACCCTGAAGAAGTTATAATGGCCGTGTATAATGGGTATGCGAAGCAAACCTCCAAATGGGGAGCGGTGTAGGAGGAAGTCCTGCAGAAAATACGGCAGACGATGGAAATGGTCAAGCATCGAGCCCCAGTGGCACCGCATGATCCGGTTTGCATCCCCCTCCTAAAATGTCAAGAATAGAATTAATGCCAAGTCGAGAGCAGTTAAAGCTTGTTAAAGCAGGAAATTACCCCAAAATCTGGACCCTCACAGATGTGATGGTCACTTAGCAGCCACCCCTCAAAATTGCCGGACTCCTGGAAATGCATTAGTCAGATAAAGCACCAGGTGTATATACATTTTCTTCTAGTTTTGGGTTTACCTCAATAGGGACAGTAGGAGTCGAGCTACTAGAGGCCCGTGACCTCGAGGAACTGCCTCGCCGCCTGGGACGAGAACTAGAAGGCGTGTCCCACGAGGATTGTGGGGTCCCCACCTCGGGAACTGGGTCATCCTGCAAAAATAAAGATAAAAGACGAACCAAGAGTTAAACAGCAGTAGCGGGCATGACGAATGCAGAATAATAGAGCCCAAGTCGAAGTCAGACACGGAATTGCATTCATTCACAAAATAGAAGGGGCATGGCATTTTAATGGCATATGGCGGCAAAAATGCAAGTTTAAACAGGCGTACGATTATGGCTCGGTGTTTCATGGAAATGTGCGATTTATATGGCAATATTTTCTTGTTAGCGAATATTCTACAAAGCTATTAGGGTTGTAAATGGGTCGGGTTAGAGGTTTACCCTAACCTTAACCCGTCCTTTCTTAACGGGTAACGGGTCGGGTTAATACCCGTCTTACAAAATTCTAGCCGCTACCCTACCCACTACCCATTAGAATAACGGATGATGAGTAGGGTTAACGGGTGAAACGGGTGACTTTTTTATATTGTTAAAATCTAAATTTGTATCATTTTATAAGTGATAGATAGGGTTAACGGGTGATGCATATTGGGTAGGGTTAATGGGTGAATTTATTTTATTGTTAAAATAAAATAGATCAGAACCATATCCATTGGGTTCCACAAAGCAATGAAGCATTAAGCAACACACGTAATAAGACAGAATTCAAGACATCTGAAAGTAGCAATATGATACATCTGAAAGCACACTTTATATTCATGTACCAGAGAAAGGAGGAAACAAAATGAGTGACCAATACTTGGAAACAAATCAAAGTGCATCTTAAAGTATTACAGTAACTTCTTAAACCCATACTCCTTGAACATGACATAAACATCAAGCAAATTCCAAAGCATAAACAATGACAAATGAAGGTAAGCAACACACCATCATCTGCTGCCGTACGAACTGATTGCTCTTGAACTCGGGCCCTACTGAAACTCAAAGTTTCAATGACAGTAATGACCAAACCAGCACTTTCTCCCCAACCATTCCTCAGCTTCTTCATCAACCCTATTGAAGAGCCACCAAAGCATATTTGAGAGTGAATTCCCATCGTCAAACCCTTGCAGCCCTCTGGTTTTCTCCAATGCTGTTTCATTGTCATAGACTCCCTCCATTGCATAGATAAATCCCTTCCAGCCTTCCCCAACACCCTCCCTTGTAAGGGCGGGCAATGCCCACTCCACTAGTTCTCTCACGAACCCGATATCACAGAACAAGACCTCTGTTATTGGCAGCAATGGAAGAACCTGGATTCCTAGCCTGCATTCTTTCCATTCAGGAGGTGCAAACCATTCAGTGGAAGGACTGCCATCTACCGGTGTTGCCTGGAGAGAGTTGGGTGCGAGGGAGATGGACTGCGTCGCGTCGTCGTCCGTCGCGAGGAGAGAGTCACCCGCTGCTTCCCGGTGCCGTCGTGAGGAGGGAGTCGCCCGTTGCTGCCCTCTTCCCGCTTCCCGTCTACTGGTGTTGTCGATCTTGTGGATCGGGGGATGGGGGGATGAGGGGATGGGGGGACGGGTGATCGTGTGGGACGGCCCGGGTGATCGCCTGATCGCTTGATCGGGGGGGGGGACGCCGGGAGCACGGGACAAGGCACAGGGGTGTGGCGACTGGGTTGGCCGTTGGGCGTCGGCTGCGAAAATAGAAATGTTAGGTTAAAATGTTATATATACTTATATATATATTTATATTTTATGTTAAAATGTTAGGATTTAGGTAAATTTACTTAATTACCCCCGGGTTAATGGGTTAACGGGTTAACGGGTACCCGTAGTATGCTACCCTAATCCTGACCCACTAAATTTATCGGTTAGCGGGTGATGGGTTTACGGGTCAACGGGTATTCAAAAGTTCTACCCTAATCCATTCTTAACGGGTCGGGTTGACTCGGGTTAATGGGTTATACCCGACCCATTTACAGCCCTAAAAGCTATCATCTTTCTTAAAGCATGGTTTAGCAATTCATTAAAGCATGTGACCAATGTGGATTCAAAGCAGTTCATAAACCATAGCATGAAAGATGAATCATGGCATTCAATTAATGGCACAAACAGTAGCAAGCATTTTTTGTACCCAAACCCATTACCACTACTCCAAAATCACCACGGCCAACTCATTGCCCATCATTCCAACCCCCGCTACATGGCCAAGCCACGAACCCACCACACGGCCAACACCCACCGAAAAACTCAGCAATCAGCCGCCACCTCCAACTACAACGGCAGGCCATAGCCTTAGGCCGCCGGAGCACCGCCGGTGACCAACCATCAACCCGCGGCCACCAAGCTTACCACCCAAACCGCCACCTCCCCACTGTCGTCCACTCGCAGCTGCCAACACCCCACCAAGCCCAGTGGCCAACACCCCACCAAGCCCAGCGGCCAACCTATCTCCATCGCAGCCATCACCAAGCTGCCACCCACGCAGCCCGCCGGAGCTCACCAAGCCGCTGGCCATCCAAGGGGCACATGAGTAAAAACAAGAATGGAAGCAAAGAGTAAGGGGAGGAAATCAGACAATACCTCCATCGGCGACCCCCTCTCCAACCAATCCCAGAGAGTCCAGTCCATCGCCGCCGTCGACCAAGCACCTAGCCACCGGATGACCGCTGCACCTCCGCTGCACCACTGCACGATGTCCCGCGCCTAAACCCCGCATTGGCCGAGAGCACCTCGTCGGCGCACCTCCTACACGCCGCTATCGTGAAGAGATGAGAGGAGGAGGGGAGAATGGAGAAGAGATGAGGAGAAGGGAGGAAGGAGGATGGGTTTTCGTTTGGGAGAACAATGGGGAGGAAGGTAGAAAGGCACGCCCCTTGAGAGAAGAAATAAAAAGAATTCAAAACGAAAAAACCATATGCATATAAGTGTGGCTTTGGAGATATGAAAATAATAAACAGAACCTTGGGAAAAGTCAAGCAACACAAGCACCATTGCACTCCCAGCAAGTAGGAATAGAAGTGGAGAATGTCCCTTGACTGTTATGGCAGTTATCCAGAGGGGCCCACTTATAAATAATTTAATAAGTCAAGGTTCAAAATGCAAAATGGCCATGAAAATTGTGTTTCAACCCCTAGCACCTCATAGCTTACGCTCCAAGAGCAGAATATAGTATCAAGCACATGACCCGCAAGATACACCAGATGGGGTAATTTGCAGAAAACCCCTCCTTTTTTGCAAATTTGCAGATTAGTCCACGAAGATGTGGGAAGTTTTGTTTGAAGCAGACATTTGTTGATATACAGCAGAATCTCGAATGTCACTGCACGGCGGCAATACAGCAATTAGAAGCTTGTCATGGTTGGGCAATTTGCAATAGAGCCCTGAGTTTTGGACATTTGCAAATAAGTCCTCACCTTTTTGCAAACAATGCCATATTCGGTTGAAGATTCTAGCAAGAAGAGATTGTACATGCATCTCAGCAAGAGTGCCAGTTTCTGCACCACAGCATCAGCAGCCAGCATATTCATAGATCTGCCCTTTGGGGA
>JAMKQA010016181.1:0-13246 GCA_024699735.1 Posidonia australis
CCCCGCACATCATGCACCTATTAGCATAAGGCACTAAACATGGCATGGCATATCGCCCTCGGGCGTATAGCAAGAGGCTGAAAAGCCGACATTTCATTGGAGAAATCATAGAAGACTGATTTTATCGGGCATACGAGGGTGCCTAACACCTTCCTCGTACGTAACAGGGATCCTTACCCACCTCTTTTAGTTTTCGTAGACCTGTCCTTATTGTTTTTTGCATGATTTTTTCATGTTTATGGTTTTCCTCGTCTTCCATAATAGACTAGGTGGCGACTCCTGCATTTTTGCATTTTGTTTTGTTTTTCGACGTGATTTTGTCGACCGTTTCGCATTATTTTTGCGATCCTCCTCGCCGGCATGGTTACAATGACACTCCCTCCTGAGCACCATGTGTAGAAGATGCCGTGAAGAGCCGTATCCTATGGTAGCCAGTGGGGGTGAGACACGTGCCATGTAGCTGGTAGTGTCTTGAGAGACAGGACAACCTTCCTAGGGAGGGGTTGGCTTTTGAGGGTTCTTTAGAGAGGGAGAATCGTGGGATGGTGAACGCTCCTACACAGGTTGGCCGTCATAGTAGTAGTGCAAAATGCTGTGGTTGCTCCTCAGCGGACTGCATGTGGCAAGAGTTAAGTTGCCTAGCGCCGGACTTCCAGACTCACTGTATGTGGTTTTGGCCATTGAGGGCCTTTGCTTGTGGCTTTGGGCTAGTAGAGTCCTAGTTGTGGTTTTGGCCGGTGTGGGCCTGGTTTATGAGGTTTTGAGAAAATGGTTTGCGAAATGAATTTGAAAGGAAAACTGATTATAGTTTTGTTTTCCGGGGTTTTCGTGGGGTGTGTATTGGGTGACTTTGTCACTCATACGCGTTTTTCCTCGTGTTTTTGGTTTGCAGGTGCAGACATGCAGAGGTTTAGCGTAGTGCATATAGTCTGGAGTCTTCTAGTCGCACGTACATGTTCCTGGTAGTTAGACATTTACTGTTTGGCTTTAATTTTTGCATAATTTATTTTGTTTTAAATTATTGTGAAAAATTTAGGATGTGACACAGGATACAAAAATTGCAAGGGAACATAAGAAGCAATAAGATTTTCATCAATAGTAACCAAACCTGTCTAATGGTAAGTGGTGGTCGTCGAGTTGCTGACGATAGGGTGGTTCGATGGCAAATGGGATGGTAACTGGTAAGACCGATGAGAAGAAACCCTACATCAAACAGCCTACATCAAACTATGATTTTATATACATCAAGAACCCTACATCAAAAACAAGAGGAAGACAAGAAAAATCAATCCAAGCATTTACTTGTTTGAGATTGTGGGAGAGGAGAAGAGGATCGGGTAGAGCAAACCTAACTCCATCGTGACGTCGTTCTTCTAGGTGAAGGACTGGCAAGAGGATTGAGGAATGACAACTGACGAGTAGTGGAAGCGGTAGAGGGTGGGTGAGTAGGAGTGCTTTGCCATGCTATCGTTATTCTAGTGAATGATCGACGAGAGGATTGAGGAGTAACAACTACCAGGCAGTGGGAGAGACGAAGAGTAGGTGAGTAGGAGTATTTTGTTGTGCCGTCGTTCTTTCGGTGAAGGATTGACGTGAGACTGTGGGAGAGGCAGAGAGTGGGCGAGCGTTGAGTGGGAGCGATGGCTGGTAGGGTTGAGGCATCGGGCTTTGGGGTTTTAGATTTTTAAGATTTATAAATGTAAATATATGTAATTTACATATATATCTTGAGGTTAATGAATAAATAGATGATTCAAAGCAGTTTATCCACTAAGAAAACAATTAAGCAGTGAACAAAATTTCTATTCTAATCCATTCTTAATGGATTAGGTGAGATCAGATTAACGGATAAAAACCAACACACTTGCAATCCTAATTGCAATTGTTCGTTGCTTTGATTTGATCTGCCATATCGCATAACTTTTTCGTACTTCAGCAGAACTCTTTTTTCCCGCTAAGTGGTCGACGACGCGGTGGCCACTCCTTTTACTTCCTAAAGTAATAAACCAACCAACTGGATAAAAAGAAACGCGCCCTGGTATGAGATTCCAGTTGGGTACAGAAAGAGAGAACTTGGATATCTTCTGAAATTCTGAGCTTGTCGTTTGAGACCATGTCAGTATTAATGACACACCTATCGAGAACAACTACCTTCTGAGCAAAAAACAACTTATTTTTCTCAACATTAACTTCCACGCAGGGACATCACTCATTATGTTGGAGACCAGAAACTCCGAAGTGCCAGACGGTCGTCATGCAATCTGTCAGCCTCATGCACTGTGGCCACCGCACTACTGACCTGCAACCAATGCCGGACCATTACCTCCATCTACCGGCGCATTTGGTGGACTTAATGGTAAGTCCGATCATCCTATACCTCTAGCACTTGGAAGATGGACCACCGTTCTATACCCCAAAAGCCTAGGTGGTCTGAATATCAAGGACCCGTATCTTACAAACATAACCTTTTTCACAATAGCCTGTAGCAGAGCATATCCAAAACCCTATCAACTTCACTGCTGCCGTTCCCTCGATCTCAGATCATCCAAGACAACTTCACTGCTACTCTTTCATTGCCTCGGAAGCTTTAATTCTACACGCAGATCATTCGGAAGTCTATATCGATTATCTGCAAGCGTCATGGAGCATTTGGAAGGCCAGATCGGAGCTCATCTTCAAAGGCCTGACCCCGCCACCGCCGCTGGAATTAGCTAACACAACCACTTCGCGGCAACAGACACCACATCTTGTTGACACAACTGGGTTTTTGCCCCAGCCAGCACCCTGGTTCATCTCTTGAAGTAGCATATGCCTGTATATATTAAGTAATCCATATTTGGGATTGTAATATTGCACTCTATTTACGATTTGCTTTGTTAAGTCTAGATAGTTTTCTCGTAACAATTTGGACGCATTTATTAATTCTTCTGTCAATAGTTCGCTTCTTTGGAGGGAATTCGAGAGTTGTTTCCTTATTATGAGAGCATTCTCTAGGTCCTTGGTAAATAATAGGGGTGATTTTCTCTGTTGGGAGAGTAGTCGGGACGATTTCGGTCCCCTTAATTATTGACTATCAGAATTATTTTTTCTTGTTATCAATAAAAAAAGTAACATTAAAAAAACTTGGTTGAAATATATTAGTGATTTTTCAAGACTTTTCAATCATTCACTGGGTAATTCAACCAGTTATAATAAGTTACAATTTCAACTTGAATGCTTTACAGAGATCATGACTAACCTTCTTTTCAATAATGAAATGGATGTTATTGAATGGTTGCCTAATTCAGAAAAGGTTTATTCAGTCAAGAGTTACTTTGAAATCAATAACAATGGTAGTACTAGATTTTCTTTTCACAAGTAAGTTTGAAAATCAAAGATACCATTAAAATACAAGTTATTCACTTGGCTTGTAATTTATAATAAAATATTATCTAGAGAGAATCTTTGTAAAAAAGGTTGATTGGGCCTAGTTTCCTGTCTCCTGTGGTCATGCATTAGAATCTTCTTCTCACATTTTTTTTATCTTACCTTATGGCATTTAAAGTCTGGGATTTTTTTTACAAACAACCCTGTTCTCTGTTCGTCCATCAACTTGATGGATATTTTTTCATTAGACACTTTGGCTAAGTATAATGCTTTTTGGAATCTACTTGTTCATACTATATTTTGATGCTTATGGATTGAAAGAAACAATAGAATCTTTAAAAATAAATTTAGGTCAACTCTTGATATCATATTTAGTATCATCTCACTAATTGGACTTTGGGGAGAAATTTGTATTTCAGGTGGAAAGCAATCTGGTTTCTTGCAGGTGCTGGCTAGGATGCATGAAGATTGGGGTCAGGCTCGTGATTTAGGGGCCCAGTTCATTGCTTTGGCTGTGGGTATTGTTGCTCCTACTTCACTTACATCATCAAGTCCTGCTCCTGTTGAGCTGTAGCCGTCTTCCCCTTATGATCCATTTCTGAGAGGGTCAAAAGACATTGAGTGAAATTTTTATCCTTTAAGTATTTTGGACAATTAATTTTCTCGAGCTGTAATATTTTAATACTTTCGATAGTGTTTTAGGCAATTTGGTACTTTATCATATGTTAAATTTTGATATCTGGTGGTGACTTCATAGCCAAGTAATTATCTGAATGGTAATATAATATAACTAATTTCAAAAAAATGAAAAAACTATCAACTGTACCCATACATGTTGTAACTTCAAGTTTCTTGCCCACCTCCTCGGATGAAACGTTCTCGTTTCCATCGAAAAAAATAAATAAATAAAAGTCATCCCCAATCACTAACTAAAGCACTGTTTTTTTTCTTTTCTTTCTTTTTTTTTGGAGGATAAGGATCAGTTTTCTTTTAATATTTTTAATCAAACAATGAATTGCTATAAAAGTATGGCTGACATTGCATGTTAATGTTATGTTAATCAGAAGTTACGAAACCATGGTCGGCAGATTCCATTTCTTCATTTTTCGCATCATTGAAGACCAAAATGTTTTGTCCATGATATTTCTAGGATTTTTTTCCTTTTTTTCTAATTCTCAAGCAAAACTTTGTGGTTACTTAGAGGAATACTGATCATCATAATAGCCTCCATGATGGTGGTGTTGGGACCGTACCAATAATACCATGTTGCAATAGTTACTCATCAATAAGAAAATTATACGAAAATAATGTCTAGTAATTAACAACGGTTGAAAGAACGAATATACATCTGGATTGAAAATATAGATTGTAATATGAAATATTATTTAAAAATATATGAAGAATATGTAAAATCATACAAACCAATAACAAATCTCGTGAGAGAAGAAAATAGGACAAAAAAAAGAAGAGAAAGAAGAAATACACCAAGAAAATACAAAAATTTACGTGATTCAATCGAAACCTACGTTCACGGACGAAGAGGAGATCAAATATATTAAATTTTGGAAGTACAATAGTAAGGGAGGAGCTTAAGAGAGTAGTAACTACCGCTCTTTAGGTTTACAAGCCAAAAAACTAAGTCACAAAATCCTAAAATATGGGCAATATCTTTATAACTTGCTGTTGTGGACGTCCACTGCAGACGTCCAATGAATCTCTAGATTCAAATTTGGAAAGCTGTAGACAAAATAGACGTCTGCAGTTACAATATCTACACCATTATTGGTCAATCGTGGGTGACCACCATGGATTGGGCTCGTGGGTTGGGACTGTGAGTTGGGATCACGGATTTGCTACTCTAGAAATCTAAAAATGATGTAATCTTGTATCGTGGATTGATACCTGTTTGTGTGTAATCTAGATAAGCTAGCATTTGATTACTTGTAATTATATGAATATTTGTTGGTAATCATGGTGGATTTGTGTATGTTTCCCTGGTTGTGTCTGTGGTTTCTCCCTAGCTCTCTTTACCACGTGGTATTTTGCTACCTGTGAGTGTGTGGAATCCTAAGAAGGAAGAAATGCCAAAGATGCATAGTGACATGTGTGCTCCACACGCCACCGCCCATGCCCATGCCCTGCCAAACTACCAGCTCATGTTTTTGAGTGGTTGTCGACACTAGGCTGATGTTAAAAGAGATGACTGGCGTCAGGGCGAGGTAGCAAAAGTGAGGAAGAGAAAGGGAGAGCCTAAGAGCAAGGAAGAGAGAGGAAAAGGGCCGAGGAGTGAGAGAAATAAAGAAAAGAAGGATAAATAGTTGTAACTATATGAATATTTGTTTCTTTGGTTGTGTCCGTGGTTTCTCCCTAGCTCTTTATATTGCATGGTATTTTCGCATTTTACGATTCATGTGTGTGTGGGACCATAGGAAGAAAGCAACGCTATGGATGCACAATGACACGCATGCTCCACATGTTGCCGCCCATGCCCATGCCTTGCCACACTGCCAGCCTGTGTTTTTGGGTGGTTGTTGGTAGTGGGATGGTGTTAAAAGGGATGGTTGGCGTCAAGCCGAGGCAGGAAAAGTGAGGGAGAGAAAGGGAGAGCTTGAGAACAAGGAAAAGAGAGGAAGAGGGATAAAGTGAGAGAAATAGAGAAGAGAAGGATAAACAGTTGTCAAAAGAAGAAGAAAAAAAGGACTTGCAATTGTAAGTTGGGTACACATCCCACCCCCTTATTTCCTATCATTCATTTTTAGGTAAAAATGATAGGAAATTGCTTGCTTAGCTTTATTTCGTGGTGTAGTAGAGTTTCCATAATTTTTTGGAATTTTAGAAACTTTATCAGTGGATTTTCTAAGAACATTGCTACAGTATGCCCATATGAATTTTATTCTCTTGAATTTTTGTATCTCGAGCTATGATTAACAGATTTTTATGATTCTTATCCCAAATGGTAGAAGACTTAAAGCTCTTTGTTTTGGTATATTTTCTAGAATTTATGGTGGTCTATGTTTCATTCGCCCCTAGCTCCCACTTTAAGCAATTTCTGACGACTCTATTTACTGACCTGGTCTATTTGTAAAAGGTCGAGTTGTGGGTCCCTACTGCGAGCATGGCTCACGGGTAGCTACCACGAGTCGGGGTCATTTTAGACCCTGTAGTGTTAGTTTTAGTTAGTGTTTTTGGTGATTTCTCTTGAATTAAACTCGTGGTTTGGATTCCATGAACGATTTGCAATATAAAAATGTTATAAAAATGGTTTTCGAAAAAGAATGCATTAAGTTTTGAAAATGTTTTCTATGGTTTTGGACGGTGCCACGAGACCATAGGATTGTACCAATGAACCAAGGGTGTTTTATACCTCTGAGAGGTTGGGTGCGTGTTTGAGGTTGTGGTTGTCGAGCTTCCTAGTGGGGTTAGAGGTTCGAGTCCCTTAGACGAGCTGTTGGGAGAGTTTTGGGTTAGAGTCCTTATGACTTTGGTGATTGCATTGCAGGATCCGGGGTTTGAGTCCTTGGAGTACTCAGTCGTGGTATTGATTAGGTTTGATAATTAGAGTCCCTAGGTGTTCAGACACCAAGAGACGTCAATAGACACACCCTGTGCTTTGTCATATATAGATATATTGAGGAATTGAGTTCTTGCGACAGTTGGACTTCTGCACGGGTAATTCACCACGACAGTGAAGTAGAGCTTAGGGTTCAATTCTTCGACGACTGCTTGTGGTTGGTTGGTTGCCTGTGGTCAGGGTGACTCGACAGGTTTTCGCGTTAAGTGTGTGAGTGATGGTTTTGAGATGATTTTACCCGTGATTTGGCTTTCCAGAAATACATAAAGTTATTTCAAAATGTATATGATTTAAAGAAATATAGATTATGATTTGAAAGGCATGGTTTACGAAATAGATTTATCAGATTGATTCATGACTTGTGTTTTGTAGACTTGGGTATTCTTTCTAGTATGGTTTTTGTGTTGTGTGTCTTCTAGTAGCTGTTGGTGGCAGCTACAGTCCGTGATTTCTTTGAGGCTTTTAGTTTATTTATTTATTTATTTTTGGTCGATATGTATTGGGTGACAATAAATGTCACTTGCTCGTTTTCTTGTGATTTTTGCATAGGTGCATATTAGAAAAGTTGCAATCCAGTAATAGAATACTTAGTTGGAGCCTGGTAGCCACACACCACAGGTTCTAGGTAGTGGTTTTATTAATTATTAGTTTAGTAGTTTTGTTTCCTACTTTCTTGTTAATTATTTAGTTATTATTGACTTAAGTAGTGTTGATGCTAGTTTGTAGTGCCAAGGAGGTGTTACAGATTGGTATCAAAATTTAGGTACACTAAGTACAATAGCTTAGGGTGTCCTATTTAGTGGCTCCATAAGACTGCTTAGTATAGAACGACTACACTTGAATTGATTTTTTGTGGTTTTGTGGTAGTCGCAAAATGTCGCTCCGAGGTAGAGGTAGAGAGAGGACCCCTGCATCTAGCTTTGGGACGAGTAAGGAAAGTGAATGGTGATGGATGCAACATGAACTTAATAGCATGATGCGAGGGATTGTACAATCCCTCAGGAGGGGAAACACGGATGGAACGAAAGATGACCCCTAGTTGAAGCAACTCGGCTAGCTCATGCTTCAGCATTCAACAGCTGAGGCAAACCCAATGAGTGGGAGGCCTGGCTGCTGAAGATGGAAAAGATCTTAGAAAGTATGGAGTGTTTGGAAAAGAAGTGGGTACAATTGGTGGTTTTCTAGTTTGAAGGAGACGTCGAGCAATGGTGGAGAGCTACGTGTCATCTGAAATTCCGAAACTCAGACTTGTTGATAATTTCCTGGGGAGACTTTCAAGATATCTTTTACAAGAAATATTTTCCGGATCATAAGAGGGACAGACTGAATAGAGAATTTAGAGAACTAAAGTAGGACAACATGATGGTGGTTGAGTATAAGGCAATCTTTTCCCGATTGAAGCAATTTACGCAATCCTTTGAGATAGAAGAGTACAGAGCCAAGCGATTTTGTAACGCCCTGTATGCTATACAACAATACCAATACTATCTAAACAATTAATTCAGCTAAAATAAGTAGTTATTAGCAAATAAATAATTAAAGTAAACTACCCATACCTGTGTGTGGCTAAGTGGCTCCGAATCACGCACCAGAACTAGACTACACGTTCAACTACGCATCTGGAATAGAAATGCAAACAAAACATGTGTAAGTGACATCAATGTCACCCAATACGTACTCCAAAGACCAAAACCTAATAAAAACCCCTAAAGGATTACTAAAATCACAAAGGAAACACCAAACCAAAAAATCAAAGTGCAATCTAGAAACTCATTTACAAATCATGCTTTCTTTTTTCAAAAATCCTTTTTATCATTTTCTCTGAAATTCCATGCATTTTTTACAAATTTCTTTTCATGCCTATCAAGATGCAAAATCCTCGACTAGAAGCTAGCCAAAACACAAGTCATTTTATGTTTCAAATTACAACAAAACCACAGCTGGAAAACTAGCTCAAACTACAAGTCTCAACTCAACTAGAATATGGCTCTCAGGCCAAACCACAGTTGATTCTAGCTCAAAATCACATATACAAAGTCTCAACAAAACCTATCGTATCACTCTGGTCATAAGCAGTTGGAGAGGTTCCAACCCCAACCCTATTGTAATGCGTGGCGTTCAACCACCTTGGCTGCAGCCTTACAGTACCACAAGCGTACACATGGGCTGCATCCTCATGACGCCCTTGGGTGCCCTGAACAACTAGAGGCTCCTCATTCCTAGGCTCAACTGGCACTCACAAGTCTAGATACCTAGGCTGTATAGTGTGTCATGCAGCTTTGTAGGGGTTTCATATCCCTTGGGTCCGCTGTAACGATACTACTAGGCCCAAACCATACCTTGAGTCTCGGCATCTGGAACAAACAGAGTGTCATACATTCGAGCCTAATCAGCACCTCGGCATGTGAACCTCAACCTTGGTCTTATGAACGATAATCTAGGAGTATCATACCTCCAGGATCCAGCGAACACTTTTCTTAACCTCTTGGTTTTAAGACCTTAACCTAGGCGACATGTTCGACCACTCAAGAAGGTGGCCAACGTCTCTTGGTCCCGTCAACACGACCCTCTGATTTGTTGGTCCATTGCAAACAGAAAAGCATGGAAAACTCTTTTCAAAATCATTGCAAAACTATGCATTTCTCTTTTCAAAACTCTTTAGAAAAATTATTTTTGAAATATTTTGAAAATCATCTCTAAAACACCATAAAATACTGCATGGAGAAACACCATCGAAATCCATGTCTCTTTTTCAAAATTCCTTTGGAAACCACTGTTTAAATCATCCATGTATTTTCAAACTCTTTGAAAACATTTTGAAAAATCACTTTTCAGGAACACCCATATTTTTCCAAAAACCTTGAAAATTATTTAAAGTATTCAAGTCCAAAGGAAACAACCATTAAACATCTTTAGGATATAAAATTCACCTTGAAGAAACACATAGAAACCAAATAGTGACTTACAAGACCAGACACTAGTGCAACTACACCTAAATAGTGTCATTGAATACCTATTTCAATGCACCACACCAGAAACTTGTCATCTTTGAATCCTAGAGCCAAGCATTATCCTAAAGTTCATCTAAACCACTTCATGGGGAAAGCCTAGTATTTTTAGATTATTTAGTCTTTTATTCTATCCACAGTCCATGGGAGATCTTACTAACGTATTTTAAGCAACTCCTAATTCATCTCTAATGATCCTCTTAAGTATTATTATTATTTATTGAAAAAACCATTGTAAAACCTAAAACACCATTTTAAATCAACATTAGTTATAGAAAAACCCATAGGAGCTAATTTGGCTAGCTACTAGGAACGACCCGCACTGGCAGGGCGCCCCGCAGGCGCTAGGTGCGCCACCTTGGTGCACCCAAGGCATTGATTTTTAGTCAGTAAAGTTATCGAAATTGCAAACTCCACTGATCTTGTTACAAACCATGAAATTTTGCAAATAGCATACCAAAATGAAGATTTCCAAGTCTATTATCAGATGGAACACAAATTATGTGAATCTAATACCCATAACTCATGTTATGCAAGATTGAAGTAAGAAGACTCAAACAGGCATAACAGTGAAAACCTTTGGAAAAATCCATCAAAAACCCACTGTAAACTCTCCAAAAAATCACAAAATTCTCATCATGTATCCAAGACATCTCACACAATGTATTCTTAATAATTTTAAGCTTAAATAAAGGACAAAACCAAAAGATGGGGCATGTACCTTTTCTTCCCTCTTCCTTCCTCTTTCTCTCTTTTCCTTCTTCTCTGTTTTTTTTCTTTTCCTTCCTCCTGCACAAGCGTTCTCTCTCTCACTCTATCTCTTTCAGTTCTCAGTTTCTCTCTCCCTCTCACCTCTCTCGTTCTTTCTTTCTTTCTCAGTTTTCCCTCCTCCTTCTCTCCTTTCTTTCTTTCTTCTTCCCCTCTTGGCTTCCTCTCGAGCCTTCTCCTCTTATTTCTCTTTTTTTCCATAATGTATGCATGCCAACCATTCCCTATATGCTGACCTCCCCCTCTCATCATCATCATTATATAAATTTTTGTTTGAATTTTGCACAAAAGCCACTAGAAAAGAAGAAAATATCTTGGACACCCATTTTTCATGAAATAAATCACAGATTTAGGGGTCACGGTAGCACTATAGCATCTGGTATTATTTCTAACCTTGGCCCTGCATACCCACAGGCCATCACACACCAAGTTTTGATCATGTTCTAATAAATCAAGGAGACAAGTTATAATCCCACCAACCAAACAAATAGATTTAATTCCTACTAAAGATTATTTAAATCTACCAAACCAAAACACCAAAGCCAGCAACCTTCATTAAAGATAGCTTAATCACTAATTAATTATTATTATTAATGATTAAGTAGGAGGATTAAGATTCGAGATGTTACATTGGATCCATTAACGTGTGACTAATTTAGTAAGAGATGTAAATGAGAACTTTTCCACCTTTTTAAGGGAGAAGAGTAGTGGAACTTTACGAGACAGTGGTGTATGCAAACTGGAGTAGGACGGAGTCCGAGATAGTATAAATCTGTGTGTATATTTGTATGAATGATCTTTGTGGTGAATGTTTCCAACTATTTTGGTGAGATTTATTAAATTTAGTGCTTAATAGTGTTATTTGTATAGAAAAACATATATCTCTTTTCATTCTCCTTTTTAGAGTTTGCTTTTGATGCTACAAGTTTATTTAGAAACATCGTTGTAAAGCCGCAATGGAAGGGGCTACTTTCTGGCCACATCGAGAGGTATTACACTACAAGAAAAATTAGATTTTGTGAGGACAAAGAGCGAGGACTTAGCGAGGAATTGTTCTCGCAATAATATAACAAGGACATATAGCGAAGATTTTGCGAGGAAATTACCTCGCAATAATATAATGAGTTTTTTGCAAGGATTTTTTCTCGCAATGTCCTCGCTTTTCATTTAGCGAGTACATAGCGAGGAAATGTCCTCGTTAAAGTCCTCGCTAATTTAGGTATAAAACACCCTGACGCGGGACATTCTGCCCCTTTCTATCTTACCCTAAATTCAGTCTGCAAGCTCTCCTCCTCGTCCATCGCTCGTCCTCCTCCGCCTTCTCGACGGTGCGTCGTCTCGCCAGATTCGTCGACACTGCATCCTCTCATCGTCGTCGTCCTCCTCCGCCTTCTCGACGGTGCGTCCTCTCGCCAGATTCATCGACACTGCATCCTCCTATCGTCGTCGTCCTCCTCCCGCCTGTCGCCGGAGATAGCCTCTCGCCACCAAAGTGCTCTGACGTTCTCTCGCCGGAGATAGCCTCTCACCACCAAAGTGCTCTGACGTTCTCTCGTCGGAGATAGCCTCTACCTGTCATCGACGTTCTCAGGAAGAAGCAATTGCCAGATTTTAGGTATACATATATGATGTGAAACTTTCATTTTAAAGTCTACAGGAGGCATCCCGTTAGAATCATAGATGGCCATTTCAAGCTTTGAATATGCATATGAAAAACTTTATGGCTCCATTGATAACACACTTTTGCATGATATTGTTAGGACAATGGCAAATAAAATCATTCTGCTAGATGGTTGTAATCAAAGAAGAAAAAGTACGTCTGCTATCAATGCTGGCCCTGCTAAAATTTTCACTAAAAATAGTAATTGCTAGTTCAGAGAATGGATGTTCTACATACATATACATGTCTTTCTGTTTTTGTTTTTCCATATGGATCACAGGCTAGGTGAAGTGTGTCACCTTACCCAGCCATCTTACCAATATTCAATTCTAATTCGTATACCTAGTGATGTGCTTGCTTATCAATTGTTGATCTTTTTTCTTATTTCATATTGCTTTTTATATATTGCATGTCACTTTGAAAAAGTAGGCAAATCTTTGCTGCAAGTGTGACCCAAGCACGATATAAATATTCTCATATCCTGACGACTTTTTCTTTTAATTTTCATTAGAAAGGTCAAGAGATTGTAGGGAGAAAATCTTTTAGGAAAAGAAATATCATGGCCCAGAAGCTAGCCTCGTTAAAAAAAGAACAATAAAACGTAAACTGAAACAATAAAAGCAAGAGCAAAAGGGAAAACAAATGGAAAGAAGTTACTCTAGTTTGGCAATTATTTGTTTAATGATCCTTCTTACATATAAAATCATGATTATGGCAAGATAAGTGTTTCTTGTCTATATTGATCCCACATTCCCAAGTCTTCCTCTCATGCACTAGTAATTTTCTAATTCTTGCACTTGCCATTTGTCAGAAGGACAAGCTAGTGCATTACTAGGTCACTAGATTTTGCAGTTTAACAACTTTACATCTGGC
>JAMKQA010016185.1:0-10500 GCA_024699735.1 Posidonia australis
AATGTCATCTCCCCTTAGAAAAGTTATCATGAGGGTATGATCTCTGTTTGTTGGTGCCATGATCTGGATATTATTCTTACCTTTTGTTTACCCAGAAGCTGACCTTTTCTTTTGTGTTTCCAGACAAAAACAAATGCAATCTCATGGAACCCAATGGAGCCAATGAACTTCACAGTGGTAAATATCTGAATTGCCGATAGCCTTATTGTAAATAATTATGTTGTTGAGATAAGTACTTTCCTCTTTGAACTGCAATAATTATGTTTATACAGTCATGAATATTAGATGATTATATCAGTTATTTGGAAAAGGATTAATGACACTGGAAAAAATTGGAGGCATGTCTACAAGGTACATCTAAAATTTTCTTCTGAGTGAAACCTTTAAAAGTGAATACCTTGTATCTCATTTTCATCTGTATTTTTACTGCTATAATAGTTCAATCACTGTTTTTTGTAGTTCTGAAAATTTTAATTTTATTTTTATTTTTTTTTAATACTTGCGAGGACTTAGCGAGGACATTTTCCTGGCTAAGTCCTCGCAATTATTTATTATTTATTTATTTTAAAATTTTTACGAGGACTTAGCGTGGACATAACGAGGAATTTACGACTAATAGCGAGGACATAACGAGGACTTTCTGTCCTCGCCAAGTCCTCGTAAAACTTCTTACGAGGATTTCACTAGGAAATTTACTCGCAATTGAAATTTAACGATGATGCATTTAGTGAGGACTTATTGTCCTCGCAAAGCTCATTAGCGAGGAAATTGCGAGGACATTGGGAGGACTTAGCGAGGACATTTGTCCTCGCGATTTCCTATTTTTCTAGTAGTGCTCCCAGCCTCCAAGGCAACCCATTGCTGCCCCACCTTTGACTTCAGGACCTCCGACTGTGCCATCCCTCACCGCCCCTGAGGGATCCCCTGCTGCACAGGCGGAATATCTGCTGGCCATCGCCCAGAAGATCGAGGGCATGGCCTTTGCCATTCAGTCCTCCATGGACCCTAACATTGCTGAGGTCCCTCGGCAGCCTGCTCCGGTGTTCCAGGCATTGACACCACCACCTCAGCCCTCACCCCAGCTCCCCACTGCACCCACACTAGGCGCAGGCCCACAGGTCCAAGCACTTCACACCACCCCACAGCATCTCACTCCAGCATCTGGTGGCCAGCCCCTTGGGTTGGCTGGAGTACAGCATCCTCAGAGCTTACAACCTAGCGTCGTACCGCTGCAACAGCTATTACTCCCACACTCCGCACCCACAGCCACACAACTCTCCACTTATCCTCCTCTCGCACACCATCAGGTTTAGGCACACCCACTCCCACAATCACGTCCAGCACCCGTGCACGGATATGCTGGCCAGCTAGCCATGACACCAGGTGGCATGATGGTGGACCCAGAGGAGCACCTAGGTGCGACCTTTGCAGCATATACGGTCGTTCCCCCTGCTACATCACCCTCGTCGGCAGCAGCACCAGATACCCTCCATGCCAGGGTGGGTGACTTGGAGAAGGCACTTCGACAAGTGCGGGGAAGCGATCGCCAACCCTACGGATTCTGGGACCTCTGCTACTTCCCAGAGGCGACAAGTTCTTTCCATTTCATTTGATGTCTGTCAGATATAAGCTGCCATAATAATTTAGTTTTAAGGCTAGGCTAAAGTTCCATATTTTGATAACCCCCCAGCCTCTCTGTTTTTTGTCTCTACACAATGATGCCCATTTCACTAAGTGCATGCCTTTCTGGTTAGAGGAGAAAGAATTCCATAGAAATCTACTTCTAATTTTATCGATTTCCTTCTCCACTCTAGTTGGCAAGTGCAGGACAGATAAATAATAGGTAGGGATTGCAGAGAGAACTGCATTAAGTAGAGTCAATCTACCGCCCAAACATAGGTTCTTTACCTTCCACAGGGTAAGTTTTGTAGAAATTCTCTCCATAATTGGGGTACAGTCCCTATAGGTGGCTCTTCTGAAATGCAAGGGTAAATCAAGGTATATAATTGGTAAATCAGCTGATCCACATCCTAACATATCGTAGTAGCTATCGATGGAGCTTTGACTTACCCCAATACCAGTAAGTGAGGATTTTTGGAAATTAATTTTCAATCCAGAGCAAGTTTGAAAACAGCACAAAATTCTTTTAATATTTATTGTATTTTCTCTACTATCAGATAAAAACAAGATAGTATCATCTGCATATTTGATGTTAACCACAGATGGCCCCCCATGTGGGAATTGTATGCCAGTAATTAGGTGATTAACCTGTGCCAGATTCAACATAAGATTTAGAGTGTGAGTAGCTATAAGGAATAGTAAGGGGGATATAGGATCTCCTTGCCTTAATCCATTATTTGCACCAAAGTATCCTTTAGGGGATTCATTTACCAAGATAGAGAATTTAACAGTACATATGCACATTTTAACCCAAGATATCCATCTCTATCCAAATCCAAGTCCTTTAAGGGAATCCAATAGGAAATCCCAATTGATATTATCAAAGGCCTTTTTGAAGTCCAACTTTAGAATATATCCAGGTATATTGTGGGTTTTCATGTAATGTAGAGTTTCTTGAGCTACAAGAAAGCAATCACCAATTGATCTACCAGGTAAAAAGGCACATTGAGTTTGATCTATTGCCAAATTCAGAACTGGAGATAATCTAGTAGCCAAGGTTTTAGTGATGATCTTATAAATACTATTCACCAGACTTATAAGTCTAAAATCCTTAATAAGTAGAGCACCATTCTTCTTTGGGATTAGAGCAATAAAAGTCTGGTTGAAAGGGGCAAGGAATTCAGGATCACTTGAGGAGTGAAGGTCCTGAAAGATGTTGTAAATATCTGTTTTTAGGAGATCCCAGAAATGGTGAAAAAAGCTCAAAGGGAAGCCATCTGGACCTAGAGCCTTATCTCCAAGAAGGCTCAAGACATTCTTCCTTATCTCTTCTTTAGTGAAAGGTAGCTCTAGAAGATCAGGATGGGGTATCTTAATTGGGACTAAGATATCCCAATTTAAGGAGACCCTGATTCCTTCCCGTTTATTAAAGAGCAGAAGGAAATGAGATTCCAGGTCCTTACATATTATCTTAGGGGAGTCAATCAGGACATTATTTATTAACAAGGAAGAGATGTTGTTAACCCTCCTATGACATTTAACCATGTTGTGGAAGAAGGTTGTATTTGAGTCTCCTTCTTTTAACCATTGAGTTCTGGATTTCTGTTTCCAATAGGTTTCTTGCTCCTTTAAGAGTGTTAATTATTCTATTCTAAATGCCTTTTTTGCTTCCCAGATCTCATTGGTAAGAATAGAGGTTTCAGCTTTTTCATCAATATATTGTATTTGGGACTCTATGTATTTTAATCTGTGACTTCTCTCCTCCTTGATTGGGCCAGCCCAGATTTTAAGGTTTTGTTTCAAATGTTTCAATCTGTAGGTAAAGGTAGTTGTGGAAGTAGATGAGGGATAAGAGCAACTGGATGTCTGCCAACAATCCTGAATGTATTGCTCAAATCCATCAACAAGAAGCCATGATTTATAAAATTTGAATGGAGTAGGCCCCCAATCAGGTGGGGCCGTGTCCAATATAATGGGAATATGGTCAGAGATAACTCTTGCTTTCCCATAGCAATAAGCATATGGAAATTTACCCGACCAATCTGAGGAAATGAGGAATCGGTCAAGTTTAACCATAGTTGGGTTAGACTGGAAGTTTGACCAGGTATAGGAATAATTATTGGGGGGAAGATCTACCAAGTAATTATTGTCAATGAAAACATTTAAGCCTCTCATGTGGACATTTGTTCTGGGCCGAGCAGAATGTTCATGAGAAAACCTAGTGATATTAAAATCACCACCAAGAATCCAATTCTTATTAACCAAAGTGCAGAGGTTTTGTAATTCCTCAAGAAAATCTTCCTTTAGATTTCCTTCACAGGGTCCATATACCCCTGTAAACCACCAATCAAATCCATCCTTATAATTTGTGAAATTTAAAGATAAACTATAGACAGCAGAAAGATTATTCTTAAGTTTCAGTATCCTATCATCCCAATCAATGAGAATGCCTCTTGAGGCCCCAACAGAGGGGAGGTGGAGCCAGGAGTTAATCTTTTTTCCCCTAATGAATGTAGAAAATCTTGAGTGAAAGATTCCTTCTTGGTTTCACTTATGGTGATCAAGTCACACTTATTAGATATAATAAAGCTTCGTACTGTTCTAACTTTGTCACTAGTACCCAATCCTCTAATATTCCAAGCTGCAATAATCATTAGGTATTATGGGAAAAACGAGGAGAAATGACCCCTCCCCATTGGCACAATTGTCCTCTAAATTGATTGGTACTTTATCTTGATCTATCCTAACTTGGTTAAGCAGTTGATTGGCTTCCTCCATGGAATTGAGGTGTATTCCAATCTTATCACAGAAGACATGAAATTGTGCATAAGAATCCCAGTGTAAAGGATCCTCAGTCACAGAGGTAGCTGATGATGAATTAGAGGCCACTACAGTGTCATCTAAATGAGCACTATCATAATGAATAATGTTATCAGTATGATTGAGAGTATTAGAGGTAGAAAGCATAGGAGAATTCTACAATAAATAACCTGGAGCATGTACTGGAGTGGCTGGAAGAGATGCTGGAGTCTCAGGGTCAGTATAGTCAAGGTCGTCATTTTCCAGGTAGTCATAAATCACCATGATTTTCTTGAATTTGACCCTCGATATATTTCTGGCCTTAAGCTCAGCCTCCACAAACTTGGAAGTGACCGTTGCAGTAGAAGTCTCTACCGCTTGGATAGCCACAGTAGGTATGGCCTCAGCAGAGAGGGAGGGTGAAATATTGGAGTAGCCACCAGAAGAGATAGGAGTGGGTAAAAGACCAGTAGAATTTACAGATGGAGCGAATTGTGTAGATAAAGGAGAGGTCCTTGTCCAGATGTTTTTGCCTCCTCTGGAAACTTTTCCACTTTTACCACCTCTCCAACCCTTATTATTTTTAAAAGGCTTCCTAATGGGATTGAGGCCTCTAGGATCAGGGGAGATTTCTGGTTGGGCCATGAAGGAGCAGGCTGCACATTAGAATAGGAAGGATTACAAGTATCCCAACTACGTCTGTATTTGATAGGGTAAACGATTCTGCAAAATGTAAAAAATCTCGTGTCAGATAACTCCTTTCCCTGATGAACCCTAACCTTGATTCTTGCAAAACCCTGATATTTGACCCGATCAAAGGACAAGTCAACTTCTAGGAGGTCAGCAAACTCTGAAATCATGAGACAGAAGACTTCTATGGACCATAGGTGGTGGGGGATCCCTTCTAATCTAATCCAGAGCCCTTCCTCTCTCAGAGTAAAGACTGCATTGGAGTTAGGGGTCCAGTGTATAAAGGATGCAGAGAGGGCTTGGAGGGAGGATCCAAAAAGGTTATGGGTATCCTTTTTAGCCTGAGGTGTCTAGAATTTCAAGAGAAACTTTCCTAGGGAAAAGTCCTTCACTTCCACTCTAGAGGTAGAAGGCCAAGTACTAGAGATGTGTTGTTCTAAGGACTCCTTGGTGAGTTGTGACGAGTGCGCCGTGGTACAGCAAGAGAGAGAGAGGAAGAGATTACAGGTCTCGTCAGAGGGTGGAATAATATAGGGTTGTAGGGGGAGAGACCCGCCATATTAGTAGCTGAAAAAGGAGAGGGATCCTGTGCCTGAAAAAATTTACAGATCGCTACAGAATGTGAGAGAGAGTTACACTTGTAGCAAGCATCAAAATATTTACAGTATTTTTTTGAGTGGCCACGAAGGCCACAGGTGAAACAACGACCATTCGTGCGACAGTAACTTACTAGAGGCGTTTGAGTCCTTTTGCTTTTCACCGTAGTCCACCCTTCTTCTTCAGAATCACCGGACCAGTGAGTACGAGAGTTTGGCTCCGAAAATTTTTTGAAATATTAGCAGGGGGAAGTTAGAACGGCAAAACGAGAGCCGTGGGGAAGAGGGACAGGGACAGGATCATGTCTGTCAAAGCATATCTTCTTGCCAGAGATGGGTGATCGATGAGACCGGGAGAAGTTAATGTTTGTCAGGGGAGAAGGAGATAAAGAATGTTTGTTCTCACAAAGAACCTCCTGGCCATTAATGCAAGAGTAGACAGGGCGACGATTCGCATCGCTAGGAGCAGCTGTTGTCAGAGAAGGCCTGACAACCTTTGTCAGAGAAGCGACGGTGCTAGTCAGCTCGCCCGAATTGCTCTGAGGGTTAAATTGCCATGTGAGATCGCTAATGGGGGGATTAGAGGAGGATAATGACAAGTCATTACTATAATGACTGTTACCAAGATGATTACCCTGACAATAAGAAGAATAAGAGGAAAAACCCTTCTGCTTCGCATTAAATGTTGGGGGGCGGTACAGAGAGAAGTCCCACACGAAACTCGAGACGACAGAAGGATTAATGGAGGAAGTGTCAGAGCTTAGAGAAGAGTGTCGACCCTTCGTCTCCCAGAGACTAACAGAGCCGTAGTTTTCCCGGCGAGAGTCCACCAACAAAATCGCATCAGTCGGTGCAGTAGTGGAAAAAACCGGATCAGAATCGGAAAAAAGCAAATCAGAACCTATAATTAAATCACTGCTAATTGTCGGATCATGACATGAGGGACTCGAGACCGAAGTCTGTGCCGGAACCGGAGCGGTAACAGTGCTAAGCTGTTTCCCTTGCCGGAGAAGGAGCAAGGGGGTACATAAAAAATTACCGAGAGATGAATAAACTCTCTAAAAGCATAGTCAGATCTCAGATCCTCAGTCAGATGGCAACAAACAAGATTATTAAACCAGAAAGGGAAAATCTCTTTAACACATATGAAACTATCAATAATCACATCAATATTACGCAAGTAAGGAAAACAGTAGAAAGAACTGCCAAAACATGATACATTCAGACTAACAGAACAGAGTCCGAAGACCTAAGTGGAAGGAAGTATCTAAGGATTCGGAGAACTGAATCCCAAGAGGGAGCTTGACCGACTCCCGGGATCAAAAGGGGGGAAGTAAGGAGCTTCCCAGGGCTGCGTACCTGCCGGGAGTCCAGATCTAACTCGACGCCGTCGAGCGCTCCAGATCGACACCTCTGGGAGGTCATCGTCCTCCAGCTGTCGCGCTTTAAAGGCTCCCTAGTTGAACTCGGTGGCCTACTGCAAGAGCATGCCAGATCGAGAGTCATGGCGACGGGACGGATTGCCAAAGAGAGAGGGGTGGCGGCGACGGCGAGGGTTTCTGTGAGCTCTATTTTCACGAGGCATTATCTCAAAGAAGTTAGTGTTGAACAAAATCTTATTGTTGTTATCATGCAGATTTAGTTTCAGTTGGATGTAAGTAATTAGGAAAAAAAAAGAAATTCTAGGTAGATTTTGGTAACAACTCGGAACCGAGTCTTTACGGTATATATGGTCAACAAAATATGACTCTCATATTTTTTTCAAAATAAAGGAGTACTTGTCATGGCAGTAAGATGTGTTGTTGACCTTCGCAATTATTATTTGTTTTTTTGTTAAAGGTTTAGCTATTTAATATTTCATCGGCGTAAATGCCAGGTAAGAAAACATTGTCCAATATTAGAAATTACAGATCCATTGGCAAACTGCCAAAATATAGTATCAAAACATTACACCAGTGGTGGAAGGAAATTAAAGGTTCTCAGAATAAAAAGTCTCAGAGTCTATCAGAGGGCAAAGTCACTCTTCCAGATTCTCCAAGAGACAGAGAATCAACTCCTGAAGGGATTCTGGATGAAGAGGGGATAGAAGAAGGGTTGAAGGATTCGACAGGCTGAGTAGCCATGGCAAAAGTAAATTGCCTCATATCCTCCTTCTCAAATCCTGAAACAAGATTATCTATCCAGAGATTCATCAAAGAGATAATATCATAAATGATGGAAGAAACAGATTTACATGAATTTCGAAAAATCCTATTATTCCTTTCTTTCCAAATCAGCCAGAGAATGATTTGAAGCAACAAAGTCCAACCAGAATAAGGCAAATAAAATTTGAGATGAGGGGCAGATAGAAATAAATCAGCGACATTAAAATGGCGAGGGTAAAGTGCTGAAGCCAAGAAAAAGTCCCAAATCTTTCTTACAAAAGAACAATTTAGAAACAAGTGATTGTTATTTTCAGTGCTCACAAGGCAAAATGTGCATAATAGAGACCCAGTCCATGCTCTTTTCAGCAAATTTGCTTTTGTCAAATTCTTATTCTTAACTACTAACCATGAGAAGAGCTTTAATTTTAATGGGGTACAACTAGCCCAAATGCCTTGCAAGAAACCATTACGAAGACCCCCATCATTAAGTATACTGTATGCTTTGATTAGGAGGCAGTCAAATGAATTTATCATCACTATTACCTAAATATAAAGATTGCAAAATATTAACAAATTTTTCCAACTGAGCCTGAAGCATACTAGGATTAATAGTATAGCATTGGGACATTAGAAACAATCTGTTAAAGTCTCTGTGGAAAATGTCCATAGTTTCCTTTATAGAAGCTTTTTTAAATCTAGCTACACTATATAGCATTGGGACCTTCGCAATTATGCCATGTGTCGTGTGGATAAGCTCCCAGGTGCCCGGGTGTTCTTTATCTAAAAGACGAGAATTAAAGTTGGCATCATTAAACCGGAATATAATTTGTTACCATCATCTAATATTGATTAGAGAAATCTATGGAAGAGCAATCTAATATCAAAGAAACATCCATCACTGAAATTTGGAGAGGAAATGGCAACACTGATATGAAACCAATAGCCAACTCTCACAATTAACGTTTTTTAAAGTTGCAAAATTAATCGTGAAGCATGTGTTCATGCTTTCATTTTTTTTTTTTTACCTTCCACAAGCAAACTTTCAATAAAAAAAAATGCTTACCTGCCATGAATCATATGCAGCATTCGTTAGGAAAAGTGGGGTCTTGATGTTTGCAGCCATGTTTTCTGGGAAGAAGCACTGCATTTAATTTGGTTTGAGTCAGTGAAATTAGGATACAGAAACCTAGCTTTACATAACAATACTAGTGCAAGACACATACCAAGTCTGGGCTCATTTTTGATGTGCAAGATGCCTGTCCTCGGAACTTCTTAAAATATATCAGCACTCAGATAAATGATTTGATGGTTATTATGAAATACTTCACCTTCCTCTCTCCTTTCGGCGCCCTCATGTCTTCACACGGGAGGGACATGGACACCTATTTGGCCATATCATTCCGGGCAAGCGAATCACTAATTTACGTGATTGCCTTTTATACGTCTTTGACTTTGACAGTAACATCAAATAAATTCTCGTGATAACACGAATACTTAACCTTAAAAACACAAGACACTCTTGGAAAAATGAAACAACCTTTAATTGATCATCTATATATGTAACACAGAGGAAACGTATAGAACACATCGAAAATGGCCTTCAACGGGGAAACAGTCCTCTCACTTCTCCTACTTCTACTAGTTCTCGTCATCACCCCCCCGGCCACGGCCGACCTCGATTACTTCAGGGCGCTGTGCAACGAAACGAGAGACTACGACCTCTGCGTCAAGTTGGTCCTCGGCGACGACCGGAGCCTCGATTGCATCGACATTCCATGCGTGGCCAAGATCACAATCGACCACACGCTTTCCCTGTCCATGGACTCCCGATCGTTCATCTCCGACCAGATCCCCAGTATGCCTCCGGTCATCGTGCCGGAGTACAACTTGTGCGTCACGGCGTACTCCACCGCGAAGGAGCACCTCGACGACGCGATCGCAGACTTTGCAGGAAAGAATTACAAGGGTGCCCAAGATCAAGTCAAGCTTGCCGGCGACGCGTCGGACGAGTGCGAGAGGAGGTTTCAGACGCAGCCGACACCTCTGACTCATCTGAATGTGATGTTCAGGGATACCAGTGAAGTTGCGTGGGATTTTATCAAGTTAGTCATTGAGGATCAGCCCAAAGATTGAGAAATTAAGACCAGTTCATGCGTTAGAAGTTTGGGATTTGCATTGGATTGCTTCATGTTTCGTCCCTTGCTTCACGTAGGAACTAATTAGGCTTCAGAATAATTCGTCCTTCATCTTGTTTCGTTGTTTCCGTTTTTATCATGTGCTCAAGCCATTTCTTAATCTAAATCTGAGAAACTTCAAGTGCAACAAATTAATGATATGTGTTTGGATGTATCTAGCAATTTCAGCTGTGACATTCCTCGTCAGAATGTAGAGATTGATGCTCTAATGGCAGCGAGCCAAAATCTGTTTTAGATGAAAGAGCAGAGAAAGACCCCTCTCCCATTGTACACCTAGAATTGGAAAACGGCCCAGCCCATGAAATACTCAGCCCGTCCGGGCCTGGACTGGGTCGGGCCAGCTTGGGCCTGTTCCTGCAGGTCATGGGCCCGGTACGACCCATGGCCTGTATGTGGGCCGGGCCTACGGGCCGACTAACCAGGCTAGGTCATTAGGCCTAAAATGAATTTTAAATT
>JAMKQA010016187.1:0-13518 GCA_024699735.1 Posidonia australis
AGATCCAATCCAGGCGGATGGGATCGGGTCCTATCCAGGTGGATAGGATTGAGGCGTGCTCCTCGCCTTTGTGATCCAATCCAAGCGGATGGGATCGGGTCCTATCCTGGCGGATAGGATTGAGCCGCGCTCCTTGCCTCTGTGATCCAATCCAGGCAGATGGGATCGGGTCCTGTCCAGGTGGATTGGTTTGAGGCGTGCCCCTTGCCTCTGAGATACAATCCAGGCGGATGGGATCGGGTCCTATCCAGTCCGATACGATTGAGGCGTGCTCCTTGCCTCTAAGATCCAATCCAGGCAAATGGGATCTGGTCCTGTCCAGGCGGATCATGAAGAGGCGTGCTCCTTGCCTTTGTGATCCAATCCAGGCGGATGGGATCTGCTCCTATCTATGCGGATAGGATTGAGGCGTGCTCCTTGCCTATGTCATCCAATCCAAGCGGATGGGATCGGTTGCTATCCAGCCGGATAGGATTGGGGCGAGCTCCTTGCCTCTGAGATCCAAACCAGGCGGATGGGATCGGGTCCTATCCAGGCGGATAGGTTTGAGGCGTGCTCCATGCCTCTGAGATCCTAACCAGGTGGATGGGATCGGGTCCTATCCTGTCCGATAGGATTGAGGCGTGCTCCTTGCCTCTGAGATCCAAACCAGGCAGATGGGATCTAGTCCAATCCAGGTGGATAGGATAGAGGCGTGCTCCTTGCCTTTTAGATCCAATCCAGGCAGATGGGTTCAGGTCCTATCTAGGTGGAAAGGATTGAGGAGTGCTCCTTGCCTTTGTCATCCAATCCTAGCGGATGGGATCGGTTCTTATCCAGCCGGATAGGATTGAGGCGTGCTCCTTGCCTCTGAGATCCAATCCAGGCGGATGGGATCGGTTCCTATCCAGCCGGATAGGATTGAGGCGTGCTCCATGCCTCTGAGATCCAATCCAGGCGAATGGGATCGAGTCCAATCTAGGTGGATAGGATTGAGGCATCGCACCTTGCCTTTGTCATCCAATCCAGGCGGATGGGATCGGGTCCTATCCTGGCAGATAGGATTGAGGCGTGCTCCTAGCCTCTGAGATCCAATCCAGGCAGATGGGATCGGGTCCTATCCAGGCAGTTATGATTGAGGCGTGCTCCTTGCCTCTGAGATCCAATCCAGGTAGATGGGATCGGGTACAATCCAGGCGGATAGGATAGAGGCGTGCTCCTTGCCTTTGTGATCCAATCCAGGCAGATGGTTTCTGGTCCTATCTAGGTGGATATGATTGAGGCGTGCTCCTTGCCTTTGTCATCCAATCCAGGCAGATGGGATCGTTTCCTATCCAGCCGGATAGGATTGAGGCGTGCTCCATGCCTCTGAGATCCAATCCAGGCGGATGGGATCGGGTCCTATCTTGGCGGATAGGATTGAGGCATCGCTCCATGCCTATGTCATCCAATCAAGGCGGATGGGATCGAATCCTATCCAGGCAGATAGGATTGAGGCGTGCACCTTGCCACTGAGATCCAATCCAGGCGGATGGGATCGGGTCCTATCCAGGCAGATAGGGTTGAGGCGTGCTCCTAGCCTCTGAGATCCAATCCAGGCGGAAGGGATCGGGTCCTATCCAGGCAGGTAAGATTGAGGCGTTCTCCTTGACTCTAAGATCCAATACAGGCAGATGGGTTCGGGTCCTATCCAGGCAGATAGGATTGAGGCGTGCTCCCTGCCTTTGTGATCCATTCTAGGCGGTTAGGATTGGGTCTATCCAGGCAGATAGGATTGAGGCATGGACCTTGCCTTTGAAATCCAACCCAAGCGGATGGGATCGGGTCCTATCCAGGCGGACTGGATTGAGGCATGCTGCTTGCCTCTGAGCTCCAATCCAGGCGGATGGGATCGAGTCCTATCCTGACGGATAGGATTGAGGCGTGCTCCTTGCCTCTAAGATCCAATCTAGGCGGATGGGTTCGGGTCCTGTCCCGGCGGATAGGATTGAGGCATGCTCCTGGCCGTTATCAATCAATCCAGGCGGATAGGATCGGGTCCTATCAAGGCGGACTGGATTGAGGTGTGCTGCTTGCCTCTGAGATCCAATCCTGGCGGATGGGATCGAGTCCTATCCTGGCGGATAGGATTGTGGCGTGCTCCTTGCCTCTAAGATCCAATCCATACGGATGGGTTCGGGTCCTATCCCGGCGGATAGGATTGAGGCGTGCTCCATGCCTTTGTCATCCAATCCAGGCGGATAGGATCGGGTCCTATCAAGGCGGATAGGATTGAGGCATGCTCCTTACCTCTAAGATCCAATCCAGGCAGATGGGATCGAGTCCTATCCAGGCGGATAGAATTGAGGCGTGCGCCTTGCCTCTAAGATTGAGACGTGCTCCTTACCTTTGTGATCCAATCCAGGCGGATGGGATCGAGTCCAATCCTACCGGATAGGATTGAGGCGTGCTCCTTGCCTCAGAGATCTAATCCAAGCGGATGGGATCGGGTCAGATCTAGGCGGATAGGATTGAGGCATTGCTCCTTGCCTCTGTGATCCTATCCAGGAGGATGGGATCGGGTCCTATCCAGGCGTATAGGATTGAGGCATGCTCCTTGCCTCTGAGATCCAGTCCAGGCGGATGGGATCTGGTCCAATCCAGGAGGATAGGATTGTGGCATGATCCTCGCCATTGTGATCGAATCCTGGCGGATGGGATCGGGTCCTATCCAGGCGGATAGGATTGAGGCATGCAACTTGCCTCTAAGATCCAATCCAGGTGGATGGGATCGGGTCCTATCCCGGAGGATGGGATTGAGGCGTGCTCCTTGCCTTTGTGATCCAATCCAGGCGGATAGGATCGGGTCCTATC
This sequence comes from Posidonia australis, assembly GCA_024699735.1. NCBI lineage: Eukaryota > Viridiplantae > Streptophyta > Magnoliopsida > Alismatales > Posidoniaceae > Posidonia > Posidonia australis. The sequence continues at coordinate 2,833 of JAMKQA010016187.1, forward strand.
CAGGCGGAAAGGATTGAGGTGTCCTCCTTGCCTCTGAGATCCAATCCAGGCGGATGGGATTGGGTCCAATCCAAGCGGATAGGATTGAGGCGTGCTCCTTGCCTTTGTGATCCAATCCAGATGGGATCGGGTCCTATCCACGCGGATAAGATTGAGGCATTTCTCCTTGCCTTTCTGATCCAATCCAGGCAAATGGGATCGGGTCCTATCCATGCGGATAGGATTGAGGTGTGCTCGTGGCCTCTGAAATCCAATCCAGGTGGATGGGATCGTGTCCAAGCAACGCGAGTAGGATTAAGGCTTGCTGCTTGCCTCTGAGATCCAATAGCCAGGCGGATTGGATTGAGGCGTGCTCCAGGCCTTTGTGATCGAATCCCGGCGGATTAGATTGGGTCCTATCCAAGCGGATTGGAGTGAGGCGTGCTCCTTGCCTCTGAGATCCAATCCGGGCAGATGGGATCGGGTCCTATCCAGGCGGATTTGATTGAGGCATTTCTCCTTTCCTTTGTGTTCCAATCCAGGCGGATGGGATCGGGTCCTATCCAGGCGGATAGGATTGAGGCGTGCTCCTTGCCTTTAACATCCAATCCAGGCGGATGGGATTGGGTCCTATCTAGGCGGATAGGATTGAGGCGTGCTCCTTGCCTCTGTGATCCAATCCTGGCGGATGGGATCGGGTCCTATCTAGGTGGATAAGATTGAGGCATGCTCCTTGCCTCTGAGATCCAATCCAGGCGAATGGGATCGAGTCCTATCCAGGTGGTTGGGATCGGGTCCGATCCAAGCAGATAGGATTGAGGCGTGCTCCTTGCCTCTATGATCCAATCCAGGCGGATGGGTTCGGGTCCGATCCCGGCAGATAGGATTCAGGCATGCTCCTTGCCGTTGTGAACCAATCCAGGCGGATGGGATCGGGTCCTATCCAAGTGGATAGGATTGAGGTGTGCTCCTTACATCTGAGATCCAATCCAGGCATATGGGATCGAGTCCTATCCGGGCGGATAGGATTGAGGCGTGCTCCTTGCCTCTAAGATCCAATCCAGGCGGATGGGATCGGGTCCTATCCAGGTGGATAGGATTGAGGCGTGCTCCTTGCCTTTGTGTTCCAATCCAAGCGGATGGGATCGGGTCCTACCATGGCGGATAGGATTGAGCCGCGCTCCTTGCCACTGTGTTCCAGTCCAAGCAGATGGGATCGGGTCCTATCCAGGTGGATAGGTTTGAGGCATGCTCCTTGCCTCTGAGATCCAATCTTGGCGGATGGGATCGGGTCCTATCCAGTCCGATAGGATTGAGGCGTGCTCCATGCCTCTCAGATCCTATCCAGGCAGATGGGATCTGGTCTTATCCAGGCGGATAGGATAGAGGAGTGCTCCTTGCCTTTGTGATCCAATCTTGGCGGATGGGATCAGGTCCTATCTAGGCGGATAGGATTGAGGTGTGCTCCTTGCCTTTGTCATCCAATCCAGTGGATGGGATCGGTTCCAATCCTGCCGGATAGGATTGAGGCGAGCTCCTCGCCCTGAGAACCAAACCAGGCGGATGGGATCGGCTCCTATCTAGGTGGATAGGATTGAGGCATCGATCCTTGCCTTTGTCATCCAATCCAGGCGGTTGGGATCGGGTCCTATCTAGGCAGATAGGATTGAGGCGTGCTCCATGCCTCTGAGATCCAATCCAGGCGGAAGGGATCGGGTCTTATCCAGGCAGGTAAGATTGAGGCCTTCTCCTTGACTCTGAGATCCAATACAGGCGGATGGGATCGGGTCCTATCCAGGAAGATAGGATTGAGGCGTGCTCCCCGCCTATGTGATCCATTCTAGGCGGTTGGGATCGGGTCCTATCTAGGCAGATAGGATTGAGGCGTGGACCTTGCCTCTGAAATCCAATCCAAGCGGATGGGATCAGGTCCTATCCAGGTGGACTGGATTGAGGCGTGCTGCTTGCCTCTGAGATCCAATCCAGGCGGATGGGATTGAGTCCTATCCTTGCGGATAGGATTGAGGCGTGCTCCTTGCCTCTAAGATCCAATCCAGGCGGATGGGTTCGGGTCCTATCCCGGCGGATAGGATTGAGGCATGCTCCTGGCCGTTGTCAACCAATCCAGGCGGATAGGATCGGGTCCTATCAAGGCGGATAGGATTGAGGCATGCTCCTTACCTCTAAGATCCAATCCAGGCAGATGGGATCGAGTCCTATCCAGGCGGATAGAATTGAGGCGTGTGCCTTGCCTCTAAGATTGAGACGTGCTCCTTGCCTTTGCGATCCAATCTAGGCGGATGGGAGCGGGTCCTATCCTGTCGGATAGGATTGCGGCGTGCTCCTTGCCTCAGTGATCCAATCCAGGCAGATGGGATCTGGTCCTATCCAGGCGGATAGCTTTGAGGCGTGCTCCTTGCCTCTGAGATCCAAACCAGGCGAATGGGATCGGGTCCTATCCAGTCCGATAGGATTGTGGCGTGCTCCTTGCCTCTGAGATCCAATCCAGGCAAATGGGATCTAGTCTGATCCAGGCGAATAGGATAGAGGCGTGCTCCTTGCCTTTGTGATCCAATCCTGGCAGATGGGTTCAGGTCCTATCTAGGTGGATAGGAATGAGGCGTGCTCCTTCCCTTTGTCATCCAATCCTGGCAGATGGGATCGGTTCCTATCCCGCCGGATAGGATTGAGGTGTGCTCCTTGCCTTTGAGGTCCAATCCAGGCGGATGGGATCGGTTCCTATCTAGGCAGATAGGATTGAGGCATCGCTCCTTGCCTTTGTCATCCAATCTAGGCAGATGGGATCGGGTCCTATCTGACAGATAGGATTGAGGCGTGCTCCTTGCCTCTGAGATCCAATCCCAGCGGATGGGATCGGGTCCTATCCTGGTAGATATGATTGAGGCGTGCTCCTTGCATCTGAGATCCAATCCAGGCGAATGGGATCGGGTCCAATCCAGGTGGATAGGATTGAGGCGTGCTCCTTGCCTTTGTGATCTATTCCAAGCGGATGGGATCGGGTCCTATCCTGGTAGATAGGATTGAGGCATGGACCGCGCCTCTGAAATCCAATCCAAGTGGATGGGATCGGGTCCTATCCAGGCGGATTGGATTGAGGCCTGCTGCGCGCCTCTGAGATCCAATCCAGGTGGATGGGATCGAGTCATATCTAGGCGGATAGGATTGAGGCGTGCTCCTTGCCTCTGAGAGCCTATCCAGGCGGATGGGATCGGGTCCTATCCAGGTGGATAGGATTGAGGCATTGCTCCTTGCCTCTGGGATCCAATTCAGGCGGATGGGATCGGGTCCTATCTAGGCGGTTAGGATTGAGGCATGCTCCTTGCCTCTAAGATCCAATCCAGGCGGATGGGACTGGGACCTATCCAAACGGATAGGATTGAGGCGTGCTCCATGCCTTTGTGATCCAATCCAGGCGGATGGGATCGGGTCCTAGCCAGGCGAATAGGATTGAGGCATGCTCCTTGCCTCTAAGATCCATTCCAAGCGAATGGGATCGGGTCCTATCCAGGCGGATGGGATCGTGTCCTATCCAGGCGGATAGGATTGAGGCATGCTCCTTGCCTCTGAGATCCAATCCAGGCGGTTGGGATCGGGTCCTATCTAGGCGGATTGGATTGAGGCATCGCTCCTTGCCTTTGTCATCCAATCCAGGCCGATGGGATCGGGTCCTATCTAGGCAGATAGGATTGAGGCGTGCTCCTTGCCTCTGAGATCCAAACCAGGCAGATGGGATATAGTCCGATCCAGATGGATAGGATAGAGGCGTGCTCCATGCCTTTGTGATCCAGTCCAGGCAGATGGGTTCAGGTCCACGCATGGTGGATAGGATTGAGGCGTGCTCCTTGCCTTTGTCATCCAATCCAGGCGGATGGGATCGGTTCCTATGCAGCCGTATAGGATTGAGGCGTGCTCCTTGCCTCTGAGATCCAATCCAGGCAAATGGGATCGCGTCCTATCTAGGCAGATATGATTGAGGCGTGTTCCTTGCCTCTGAGATCCAATCCAGGCGGGTAGGATTGAGGCGTGCTCCTTGCCTTTGTGATCCACTCCTGGCGGATGGGATCGGGTCCTATCCAGGCAGATAGGATTGAGGCGTGGACCGCGCCTATGAAATCCAATCCAAGTGGATCGGATCGGGTCCTATCCAGGCGGATTGGATTGAGGCGTGCTGCGTGCTGCGTGCCTCTGAGATCCAATCCAGGCGGATGGGATCAGGTCCTATCCAGGTGGATAGGATTGAGGCTTGCTCCTCACCTTTGTGATCCATTCCAGGCGGATGGGATCGGGTCCAATCCTACCGGATAGGATTGAGGTGTGCTCCTTGCCTCAGCGATCTAATCCAAGCGGATGGGATTGGGTCCGATCTAGGCGGATATTATTTAGGCATGCTCCTTGCCTCTGAGATCCAATCCAGCCCGATGGGATCAGGTCCAATCCAGGAGGATTGAATTGTGGCATGATCCTCGCCAATGTGATCGAATCCTGGCGGATGGGATCGGGTCCTATCCAGGCGGATAGGATTGAGGCGTGTAGCTTGCCTCAAAGATCCAATCCAGGTGGATGGGATCGGGTCCTATCCAGGCGGATAGGATTGAGGCGTGCTCCTTGCCTCTGAGATCCAATCCAGGCGGATGGGATCGGGTCCTACCCAGGCGGATAGGATTGAGGCGCGCTCCTTGCCTCTGAGATCCAATCTAGGCGGATGGGATCGGGTCCTATCCAATCCGATAGGATTGAGGCGTGCTCCATGCCTCTGAGATCCAATCCAGGCAGATGGGATCTGGCCTTATCTAGGCGAATAGGATAGAGGCGTGCTCCTTGCCTTTGTGATCTAATCCAGGCGGATGGGATCTAGTCCAATCTAGGCGGATGGGATCGGGTCCTTTCCTGGCGGATTGGATTGAGGCGTGCTCTTTGCCTCTGAGATCCCGTCCAAGAGGATGGGATCGGGTCCTTTCTAGGCAGATAGAATTGAGGCATTGCTCCATGCCTTTGTGATCCAATCCAGGCGGATGGGATTGGGTCCTATCCAGGTGGATAGGTTTGAGGCATTTCTCCTTGCCTTTGCGATTCAATCCTGGCAGATGGGATCGGGTCCTATCCAAGCGGATCGGATTGAGGCGTGCTCCTTGCCTTTTAGATCCAATCTAGGCAGATGGGATCGGGTCCTTTCCGGGCCGATAGGATTGAGGCGTGCTCCTTGCCTCTAAGATCCATACGTAGCCGATTGGATCGGGTCCTATCCTGGCGGATAGGATTGAGGCGTGCTTCTTGCCTCTGAGATCCAATCCAAGCAGATGGGATCGGGTCCGATCCTGGCGGATAGGATTGAGGCGTGCTCCTTGCCTCTGAGATCCAATCTTGGCGGACGGGATCGGGTCCTATCCAGGCGGATAGGATTGAGGCATTTCTCCTTGCCTTTGTGATCCAATCCAGGCGGATGGGACCGGGTCCTATCCTGGCGGATCGGATTGTGGCGTGCTCCTTGCCTCTGAGATCAAATCCAGGCGGATGGGATCTGGTCCTATTTAAGCGGATAGAATTGAGGCATTGCTGCATGCCTTTGTGATCCAATCCATGCGGATGGGATCGGGTCCTATCCAGGAGGATAGGATTGAGGCATGCTCCTTGCCTCTAAGATCCAATCCATGCGGATGGGTTTGGGTCCTGTCCAGGTGGATAGGTTTGAGGCATTTCTCCTTGCCCTTGCGATTCAATCCTGGCAGATGGGATCGGGTCCTATCCTAGTGGATAGGATTGAGGCATGCTCCTTGCCTCTTAGATCCAATCCAGGCAGATGGGATCGGGTCCTATCCTAGCCGATAGGATTGAGGCGTGCTCCTTGCCCTTGAGATCCAATAATAGCGGATGGGATCGGGTCCCATCCTGGAGGATAGGATTGAGGCGTGCTCCTTGCCTCTGAGATCCAATCCAAGCAGATGGGATCGGGTCCTATCCTGGCGGATAGGATTGAGGCGTGCTCCTTGCCTCTGAGATCCAATCTAGGCGGACTTGATCGGGTCCTATCCAGGCGGATAGGATTGAGGCATTTCTCCTTGCCTTTGTGATCCAATCCAAGCGGATGGGATCGGGTCCTATCCAGGCAGAGAGGATTGAGGCGTGCTCCTTGCCTCTGAGATCCAATCTAAGCAGATGGGATTGGGTCCAATCTTGGCGGATAGGATTGATGCATTACACCTTGCCTTTGTGATCCAATCCAGGTGGATGGGATCGGGTCCTATCCAGGCGGAAAGGATTGAGGCGTGCTCCTTGCCTTTGAGATCCAATCCATGCGGATGGGATCGGGTCCTATCCTGGCGGATAGGATTGAGGCGTGCTCCTTGGCTCTGAGATCCAATCCAGGCGGATGGGCTCGGGTCCTATCCTGTCGGATTGGATAGAGGCGTGCTCCGTGCCTTTGTGATCCAATCTGGGCGGATGGGATCCCTATCCAGGCGGATTGGATTGAGGCGTGCTCCTTGCCTTTGTGATCCAATCCAGGCGGATGGGACCGGGTCCTATCCAGGCGGATATTATTGAGGCGTACTCCTTGCCTCTGAGATCGAATCCTGGCGGATGGGATCGTGTCCTATCTAGGCGGATAGATTTGAGGCATTGCTCCATGCCTTTGTGATCCAATCCCGGTGGATGGGATAGGGTCCAATCCAGGTGGATAGGATTGAGGCGTGCTCCTTGCCTTTGTGATCCAATCCAGATGGGATCGGGTCCTATCCTAGCGGATAAGATTGTGGCATTTCTCTTTGCCCTTGTGATCCAATCCAGGCAGATGGGATCGGGTCCTATCCAGGCGGATAGGAGTGCAGTTTGCTCCTTGCCCTTGAAATCTAATCCTGGTGGATGGGATCGGGTCCAAGCCAGGCGAATAGGATTAAGGTGTGCTGCTTGCCTCTGAGATCCAATCCAGGCAGATGGGATCGGGTCCTATCCTGGCTGATAGGATTGAGGCGTGCTCCTTGCCTCTGAGATCCAATCCAAGAGGATGGGATCGGGTCCTATCCTTGCGGATAGGATTGAGGCGTGCTCCTTGCCTTTGTGATCCAATCCAGGCAGATGGGATCTGGTCCTATCTAGGTGGATTGGATTGAGGCGTGCTCCTTGCCTCTGAGATCCAATCCAGGCGGATGGGATCGGGTCCACTCCAAGCGGATAGGATTGAGGCGTGCTCCTTGCCTCTGAGATCCAATCTAGGCGGACGGGATCGGGTCCTATCCAGGCGGATAGGATTGAGGCATTTCTCCCTGCCTTTGTGATCCAATCCAGGCGGATGGGATCGGGTCCTATCCAGGCAGATAGGATTGAGGCGTGCTGCTTGCCTCTGAGATCCAATCCAGGCAGATGGGATTGGGTCCTGCCTTGGCGGATACGATTGAGGCATTGCTCCTTGCCTTTGTGATCCAATCCACGTGGATGGGATCGGGTCCTATCCAGGCGGAAAGGATTAAGGTGTGCTCCTTGCCTTTGAGATCCAATCCAGGCGGATGGGATCGGGACCTGTCCTAGCGGATAGGATTGAGGCGTGCTCCTTTCCTCAGAGATCCAATCCAGGCGGATGGGCTTGAGTCCTATCCAGTCGGATAGGATTGAGGCGTGCTCCTTGCCTTTGTGATCCAATCCGGGCGGATGCGTTCCCTATCCATGCGGATTGGATTGAGGCGTGCTCCATGCCTTTGTGATCCAATCCAGGCGGATGGGAATGGGTCCTATCCAGGCGGATAGGATTGTGGCGTGCTCCTTGCCTCTGAGATCAAATCCAGGCGGATGGGATCTGGTCCTATCAAAGCGGATAGAATTGAGGCATTGCTGCATGCCTTTGTGATCCAATCCAGGCGGATGGGATCGTGTCCTATCCAGGAGGATAGGATTGAGGCGTGCTCCTTGCCTCTAAGATCCAATCCATGCGGATGGGTTTGGGTCCTGTCCAGGAGGATAGGTATGAGGCATTTTTCCTTGCCTTTGTGATCCAATCCTGGCAGATGGGATTGGGTCCTATCCAGGTGGATATGTTTGAGGCATTTCTCCTTGCCTTTGCGATTCAATCCTGGCAGATGGGATCGGGTCCTAACCTAGCGGTTAGGATTGAGGCATGCTCTTGGCCTCTTAGATCCAATCCAGGCAGATGGGATCGGGTCCTATCCTAGCCGATAGGATTGAGGCGTGCTCCTTGCCCTTGAGATCCAATAATAGCGGATGGGATCGGGTCCTATCCTGGAGGATAGGATTGAGGCGTGCTCCTTGCCTCTGAGATCCAATCCAAGCGGATGGGATCTGGTCCTATCCTAGCTGATAGGATTGAGGCATGCTACTTGCCTTTGTGATCCAATCAAGGCAAATAGGATAGGGTCCTAGCCAGGCAGATAGGATTGAGGCGTGCTCCTTGCCTCTGAGATCCAATCCAGGCAGATGGGATTGGGTCCTATCTTGTCGGATAGGATTGACGCATTGCTCCTTTCCTTTGTGATCCAATTCAGGTGGATGGGATAGGGTCCTATCCTACCGGAAAGGATTGAGGCATGCTCCTTGCCTTTGAGATGCAATCCAGGCGGATGGGATCGGGTCCTATCCTGGCGGATAGGATTGAGGCGTGCTCCATGCCTCTGAGATCCAATCCAGGCGGATGCGCTCGGGTCCTATCCAGTCGGATAGGATTGAGGCGTACTCCTTGCCTTTGTGATCCAATCCGGGCGGATGGGATCCCTATCTAGGCGGATAGGATTGGGGCGTGCTACTTGCCATTGTGATCCAATCCAGGTGGATGGGACCAGGTCCTATCCAGGCGGATAGGATTGAGGCGTGCTCCATGCCTCTGAGATCCAATCCTGGCGGATGGGATCAGGTCCTATCACGGCAGATAGAATTGAGGCATTGCTCCATGCATTTGTGATCCAATCCAGGCGGATAGGATCGGGTCCTATCTAGGCGGATTGGATTGAGGCGTGCTCCTTGCCTCTATGATCCAATCCAGGCGGATGGGATTGGGTCCTATCTAGGTGGATAGGTTTGAGATATTTTTCCCTGCCTTTGAGATCCAATCCAAGCAGATGGGATCGGGTCCGATACAAGCGGATAGGATTGAGGCGTGCTCCTTGCCTCTAAGATCCAATCCAAGCAGATGGGATCGGGTCCCATCCAAGCGGATAGGATTGAGGCGTGCTCCTTGCCTCTGAGATCCAATCCAGGCGGACGGTATCGGGTCCTATCCAGGCGGATAGGATTGAGGCATTTCTCCCTGCCTTTGTGATCCAATCCAGGCGGATGGGATCGGGTCCAATCCAGGCAGATATGATTGAGGCGTGCTCCTTGCCTCTGAGGTCCAATCCAGGCAGATGGGATTTGGTCCAATCTTGGCGGATAGGATTGAGGCATTGCTCCTTGCCTTTGTGATCCAATCCAGGCGGATGGGATCGGGTCCTATCTAGGCGGAAAGGATTGAGGCGTGCTCCTTGCCTTTGAGATCCAATCCGGGCGGATGGGATCGGGTCCTATCCTGGCGGAAAGGATTTAGGCGTCCTACTTGCCTTTGAGATCCAATCCAGGCGGATGGGCTCGGGTCCTATCCAGTCGGATAGGATTGAGGCGTGCTCCTTGCCTTTGTGATCCCATCCGGGCGGATGGGATTCCAATCCAGGCGGATAGGATTGAGGCGTGCTCCATGCCTTTGTGATCCAATCCAGGCGGATGGGACCGGGTCCTATCCAGGCGGATAGGATTGAGGCGTGCCCCTTGCCTCTGAGATCGAATCCTGGCGGATGGGATCGGGTCCTATCTAGGCGGATAGATTTGAGGCATTGCTCCATGCCTTTGTGATCCAATCCAGGCTGATGGGATCGGGTCCTATCCTGGCGGATAGGATTGAGGCGTGCTCCTTGCCTCTAAGATACAATCCATGCGGAAGGGATTGGGTCCTATCCAGGAGGATTGGTTTATGGCATTTTTCCTTGCCTTTGTGATCCAATCCAGGCAGATGGGATTGGGTCCTATCCAGGTGGATAGGTTTGAGGCATTTCTCCTTGCCTTTGTGATTCAATCCAGGCAGATGGCATCGGGTCCTATCCTAGTGAATAGGATTGAGGCATGCTCCTTGCCTCATAGATCCAATACAAGTAGATGGGATCGGGTCCTATCCTAGCGGATAGGATTGAGGCGTGCTCCTTGCCTCTGAGATCCAATCCTAGCGGATTGGATCGGGTCCTATCCTGGCGGATAGGATTGATGCGAGCTCCTTGCCTCTGAGATCCAATCCAAACAGATCGGATCTGGTCCTATCCTAGCGGATGGGATTGAGGCGTGCTACTTGCCTTCGTTATCCAATCCAGGCAAATGGGATCGGGTCCTAGCCAGGCGGACAGGATTGAGGCGTGCTCCATGCCTCTGAGATCCAATCTAGGCTGATGGGATCGGGTCCTATCCAGGCGGATAGGATTGAGGCTTTTCTCCCTGCCTTTGTGATCCAATCCAGCCGGATGGGATCGGGTCCTATCTAGTCAGATAGGATTGAGGCGTGCTCCGTGCCTCTGAGATCAAATCCAGGCAGATGGGATTGGGTCCAATCTTGGCGGTTAGGATTGAGGCATTGCTCCTTGCCTTTGTGATCCAATCCAGGCGAATGGGATCGGGTCCTATCCAGGCGGAAAGGATTGAGGCGTGCTCCTTGCCTTTGAGATCAAA